>LPNX010329599.1:81399-117976 GCA_001517045.1 Pseudotsuga menziesii
GCTCGGAGGAATCAAACCACCATCATCCTGCTTGTAATGCAGGTGCTCTTCCATTGAGCTAGCACCCTTTACAACATGAGGGGAGAGGCACTGTGTTAACACCTAGATTACACATTTCTAATCCTCCGTGACAGATCAAAATGATGACAGTCTTAGACTTTGATTCTTTCAAAATGATGAAATTCTTAGACTTTGAATCCTTACATAATTTCTATTAATATTATATATAGTTTGTATTAAATGGTAAGTTGATTAAGTTTATGTAATCACATCAATATTGTATATATTACTATGATTAAGAAATTGAATTATAATTTGATATGGTAACTAGTACATTGTTGGTGTTGAGTTCCTATACTAGTAGAAGGTTGGCACAATTTTAGAATGGCCCATTTAAAAACTATTTAATGTAAAGGTTTGGTACCCAATATTGTTCTAAAATTTTCCCTTGTATTTCCCTGAACTAAGATTCCATCAATCAACCTTTACATGAAGAGTCTCACTTTCATCATTCTGGAACATATATGAGGTGGTTTTTGTCATCCAAATCATCTCTCCTTCATCATCAGCTCATGATCTAACTAGCAACATATTTCCTTTCTCAAATTCGATCATAGGATTGAATCTTGGCTTTAGCTTGTTGCACTTGGGTCCAACATATACCCATTCATCTGTCACATTATCAAAATCTCCATCCATAATACTTATATTCCATGCAGTGCATTATGATCAGCATTAAATCTCACATGGATTAAATTGTCTTTATAATGCAATGTATTTGATGATAATGTCTAACATGAATTAAAGCTAACATGATGCTATTACTTAATGATTGATTTTCTAGATTAAGTTATGTGAAATATTTTCAGTCCACAATGAGTTTTTCATGGTTCCCGTAACAAGCATGGGTGGAGTGTCCACTCAAAACATTGGTCTGAAAAACGTTCACACAGTTTAATACAGAAAATCAATCACAATGATGACAAACTGATAAAAACTGCACACTCAAAATGTTACACCTGTATTTATTGAGTATAAGTTAATATACTAGTACAAAGTTGGCACCACTTTAAAGTCTACACGAGAAAATATAGTTATGAATGTGAATGCAACATAGTAGTACAATTAAATTTATATCAACTATAATAACGAATAATAGGGAAAACTCACTTCAAACCTTATTGCAAGTTCCTTACATTTACTCACAAAACAAGTCTATAAGATGTTTTTCGGTTCATTCGCATAAAGTATCATCACATGAACTAACATGAAGTTGAACCAAAATTTTCATATATGTAGTAAATAATATAAAATTCCTCAAAAGGTAGCTTAAAGAGAAAATTTGATATACTACAAACATTGACATATTTTTCTTCATGTATATTAATTAGTCATTCAAAAAGCAAAATTATATTCATTAATCATCTCCACCTAATCTCCTTATATTTTCTCAAGTAGATCAAGTACAGCTTGAGGATGAAGATTTCCACAGTTAATCATAATGACAAAGATAGTTTATGGAATTAAATTGTGTATTGAAACATCCCTACATTTTGAGTGGACACTCCACCAATCATCAGGGGAACAAAACGAAAAGCTCAAAGTGGTATTGAAGACAGTGAGCAAAAGCTAATAATAAATAAGGTAAGGGTTTTGTACATGCATTAATGAATATAATTATGCACATTTGATATAGTGACATGTTGTATTGATCTAAAAGACAAATTGAAAAGTTAAAATTTGAATGGTGTTAGCTAGTTCGCATAAAGTATCATCACATGAATTAACATTGAACTTGAAGTGAAATTTTCATATATCCAATAAATAATATAAAATTCCTCAAAAAGTAGCTTGAAGAGTATTTACTATACTACAAACATTGAAATATGTTTCTTCATGTATACTAAAATTCATTCAAAAAGAAAAATTACATTCATGAATCATGTCCACCTAATCTCCTTATATCCACTCAAGCAGATCAAGTACAACTTGTACACCACATTTATTTATCTTGGTCTTCCTGCAATCTTCATTCTTTGGCATCCATGCCCAAACTATGGTATTAATTGGAATAGATCAAAGTTCTATGTCATCAAGATTTGGTACCCAATATTGTTCTAAAATATTTCACTTGTATTTCCCTAAACTAGGCTGCCACCAATCAATATTTACATGAAGGGTCTCACTGTCATCATCTTGGAAGATATCTGAGGTGGATTTTTCCATCCAAATCATTTTTCCTTCATCCTCATTACCTGATCTAACAAGAAACAACGTCCTTTTCTCTACATCGGTTATAGGATAGAATGTTGGCTTTGGCTTGTTGCACTTGGGTCCAACATATACCGGTTCATCTATCACATTATTGAAATCCACATCCATAATAATTGATATTGCATGGAGTGCATTACCATCAACGTTAACATTTTTCCTCGTCTTGGGCCAAAAATCATCAAAAGAATAATCACTTTCATCCAAGGGTGTATGGTCATTATAGATTCCATCTAATGCATCAAGAACTCTTTTCCAATAATCTATTTTTTTATTCCATTCCTTTGTAACAATTGGTGAATTCTCATTGCCAATAGTATCTTTCCACATTTTTATATATGATGTTATTCCTTCCTTTAGTTCTTTTAAATAAACATTATTGTCTTTGGGACGTAAGAAACATGGCTTCCATGTGGGTAATATAGGTCGACCTTCATCATCTATATTCGACAACTCACTGTGGTTCCGAACACTTAATGTCTCTGATGGATTCTTTATACCTCATAACTAGAACATCATTGAGTACAAGAAATTGGAAGTACTGGACATTAAGATGTCCAACTAGTGCATTTTCCCCCTCCTTGATGTACCCATTAAGAAAACTTTTGAAGTCATACACTTTGCCAATAAGTTTAGGTGGAAACGCCTGTTTTTATTCTATTGTGCAATATGTATACATCATCTCAGATTGAAAATATATATCTGTGCTTTTCAAGTTGGAAGACATTCTTCCGTAGGTTCCATCTATGTCTTCATGGGTGTGCCCCATAAGCAAGAACCCAACCTCAATAGTGATGAAGACACCAAGTGCAGTTAATAGTGATAGAAACATGAAAACATAACGATTCTTATTATCACTAGCTACATTGTCCAACTGTAACAATAAATGTGGAGGAAGAGGTTTAAAATCAAGATATTGTTTTTTTGATCTTCCATTTAAAGATAAGAAAGCATCCTTGTACACTCTACATTTTGAGTAAATAGAGTTTTGAAGTAATGCATTTGAAAGTGGGTTTCTTGAACTTCCGCTCTCATCAAGCAAATCACCATACATATCAAGGTGTGGGTCTTCAAGGTCCCCAATCACTTTGCAAGAGATGTACTAGTAAATTGTGATCTCATGTGTACAAATGGTAGGGATAAATGACCAAAACCTCATGTGTTATGCCCATGTTTTAGCACACTTGAAAACGACAAACCCAAGTTTGTTCCTGCAACAGATTTTGATTTGACATGTAATCTTGGGATTGAAGTCTTTGTTTTGTCCATTTTATCATGGATAATGCTCAAGTATTCCTTTGGATACCGCTCTGACATAATTCTATGGGCATATTAGCAATATCTTCCACACATAACAATCTTGTTATGTTTCTTCAGTCTAGCTCATGCCTTTTCTTCCAGCTCTTTTGTAGTCATTGTCTTCATCTGTGCTTTCAACACGATACATTCACTACATTTACTGAAGTTAGTGTTCTTTGAGAATGCCATATATGGAAAATGAGTATTCCAAATCTTGCTCATTGTTTGTTGTGATATTGATGGAAAATTGAGCTCTTGAAGAGCCTCATTGATCTCTTTTTACAAAGAACTTTGGGTGTACGTTGATGGCAGCAGTATTAAAGGAGCAGACGTTCCATCTTATTCAACTTGTTGTGTTTGGTTCAGTGAAAAATCTGAATTATCCATGACAATTTTGTGCAATATTTCTATGGTTGCCACAGTATGTGCACATGGTTTGCATTTTTTGGTGTTACCATGAATTCCTTTGACAGGTCCTTATTGGAAGTTATGTTGGTAAGTATAGAAGGTGCTTTGAGGAATATTATTTATCTTGTACCATGCTTTCTTACAAATAATATCTCCATTAAACCTCATGTCCTTTACTTTCCTAACAGTAGGAGGTAGGCCATGGCCATGGCTCTTTGACATGATTGTGTTGGAAAGGAGTGAATTCAAGGCAAATTCCCTAATGTCATTTTTTAAGAGTTCCATACCCCTTCTAGCAGCTGCAATGGATTTCCTATCCACATGTTGAAGACAATCTTGTTTGCAACATTCATCTGCTGCCAAAAGTCAGTTTCTTTCTCTTCATCTCTTTGTATTTGAAATTTTCCAACTTTTTTTGTAGCCACAACTTGTTTAATCCTTTTATATGGCCTCATTATGTGCATAGAAATTGAGGCTGGATATTTTTCATTATAAATATCACCATCCCATTTGTTTAAGGGACTTGTGTCCTCTATAAGATCACATACCACCATTTCATTGGGCACCTCCTTGAAATTTTCATTCACCCTTGTAATCTCACCTTCATTGTCTACCAACTCATTTATTGACCATCTAACCAAACAATGTATATACTTATCTCCGATCCTACATCTTTCACAATTTATTTCTATGTCTTCCACAAAAACACCGAATTCCTTTTCACCTAACCTTTCACCCTCAACCATGTCATCCTCACAGACATTAACTATGATCCCTTTGACAATGCACATGCTTGTTCCCGTGCACTCATGTGTAAGAGAAAACTTTTTGCATGTGAATGTAAGCCTATATTGGGGAGCATTTACTTAATGATCATGACAATGAGGTTCCAAATTTGATTATGGCAAAATCTCATAAGATCCCAATGGACCCCTAGTGTATTTTCAAATCCTGTTGGATGTGGCAAAAGAGCATCATGTTTTAACACCTTCTCAATGTTAACTAGTATGGATCCTTTATTTACCATACTTCCATGCACCTTATGACCAATATTTGTATTGAATATGGAGCCTTCACCCCCGTCACTCCACATTGCAAAAGATATACCTTATCTCCAATAGCAAATGCAGAAGAGACATTTCCAAATATACAAAAAATTAGACAAACTTAGTATTTGCGCAAAAATTATAAGCAATGTACTATCAAAAACACTTAACATGTGCTTCAAGATTTTGATTTACCTTTGTTATGCCTCAAATCTATGATCTTCCATGGATGTAAGTCCCCTTCATCAATATATTCCACAATCAAATGTGGTTCAATAACATCAATTATCAAAACCATAACATATCCTACATTAAGCCTTTCTCCACCATAATGAGTTGTAGTATCTGTAGATTCAACCCTTCCTAGTCCAATAACTTGACCATTAATTAGGAGGTTAACATAGTCCCTCTTATCAAAATTATATTTTCCATTGTAACTCCTCCCAATTTCTGTAAGACATTTGAATTGTAGTTTGTAATTAAAGTTAAACCATATGAAATGTATGTTCAAAAAGGTAATATAGTTGCAATAATTCAAAACAATAGGGTAGCCCTTTTGTATGCCACGAAACATTGTTCCCCTACATCTTGTGCGCGCTAGCAAAAGGAAATTTACATATAAATTACACAAAATATATATGAAGAGATAACCATAAGAGTTCCAAGAAACATTAGAGAATGACAGATATCAACTTAGATAAAACCACCAAATTCCTATTTGACTTTGGACATAGCACTTATATTATTGATGTATGTGTATGAATGTAATGGAAATCTAGATAGAGTTAGCTTACGTTCTTAAAACGTTGCACGATAAATGAAAGTTAATGTGTGTTAGTTTTCATACTGTGGTTTTCCATCTAACAGAACCACATTGTCATCAATCACATTACACCATGATGGAAATCTAGTTGGTGTTAGTTTCTATTCATAAAACATTGCATGGTGACTAAAATTTAATCTATGTTAGTTTTCATAAGGTAGTTTGTCATTTAACACACCCACATTGTCATCAAATACATTACACCATAATGAAAATCTAGTGGAGTTAGCTTCCTTCTAACAACATGGCATGGTAAGTGAAACCTAACTTGTGATAGCTTTCATAAGGAAGGTTTCCATATAACACAACTACATTGTCATCAATCACATTGCACCACGATGGAAATCTAGATGGAGTTAGTTTTCATTCTTCAAACATTGCACATTTAGTGAAAGCTAAAGTGTGTTACCTTTTCATGAGGTAGTTTTTCATTTGACATAACCACATTGTCATCAATCACATTGTACCATAATGGAAATCTATCTTGAGTTGGCTTTCGTTCTTAAAACATTGCACTATGAGTGGAAGGTGATGTGTGTTGGTTTTCATAAGGTAGCTTTCTATATAAAACAACCACATTGTCATCAAATATATCACACCATGATGGAAATCTAGCTGGAGTTAGTTTTACTTTTAACAACATGGAATGATGAGATAAAGTTAATGTGTGTTAGCTTTCATAAGGTAGTTTTTCATCTACCACAACCACATTGTCATCAATCACATTGCACCGTAATAGAGATCTACTTCGAGTTAGCTTTCATCATTAAATCGTTGCAAGGTGAGTGAAATCTAATGTGTGTTAGCTTTCATAATGTAGTTTTTCATCTAGCACAACTACATTGTCATCAATCACAATTAACCATGATGGAAATCTATTTAGGGTTACCTTTCATTCTTAAGACATTGCATGGTGAGTAAAAGCTAATTTGTTAGTTGTCATAAGTTAGTTTTTCATCTAACACAGCCACATTGTCCTACATTATACCATGATGAAAATTTAGCTGGAATTAGCTTTCCTTCTAACAACATGTCATGATGAGTGAAAGCTAATGTGTGTTAGTTCATTGCACCATGATGGAAAGTTAGCTGGAGTTAGATTTTGTTCTTAAAACATTGCACGTTGAGTGAAAGTTAATGTGTGTTAGTTTTCATAAGGTAGTTTTCTATATAAAACAAACACATTGCTATGAAATACATAACAAGATGATGAAAATCTAGCTATAATTAGCTTAACTTTTAACAACGTGTTAGTTGTCGTTCTTAAAGCATTGTATGATGAGTGAAAGAAAATGTGTGTTAACTCATTACACCAAGATGGAAATCTAGCTCGAGTTATCTTTTGTTTTTAAAACATTGCACGGTGAGTGAAAGTTAATGTGTGTTATAATTCATAAGGTAGTTTTCTATTTAAAAGAGTCACATTGTCATCTAATACATAACACCATCAAATACATAACACCATGACAGAAATCTAGTTGAAGTTAGCTTTATTCCTTAAATCATTGCACGATGAGTGAAATATAACGTGTTAGCTTTCATAATGTAGTTTCCATTTAACACAACCGCGTTGTCATCAATCACATGTAGTTGGAGTTAGATTTCATAAGATAGTTTTCTATCTAACACAACCAAATTGTCATCAAATACATTACACCATGATGGAAATCTAGTTGGAGTTAGTTTTCTTCCTAACAACATAGCACGATGAGTGAAAGCTCATGTGTGTTAGCTCATTACACCCATGATAAAAATATATCTTGAAATAGTTTTCTAACACAACCACATTGTCACATTGCACCGTGAGGGAAATCTAGTTGGAGTTAGATTTCGACCTTAAATCATTGTACGGTGAGTGAAATCTAATGTATGTTATCTTTCATAATGTAGTTTTCCATTTAGCAAAACCACATTGTCATCAATCAACATGCACTATGTTGGAAATATAGCTAGAGTTAGCTTTCTTTCTTAAAACGTTGCACTATGAGTAATAGCTAATGTGTGTTAGCTTTCGTAAGGTAGTTTTTCATCTAACACAGCCACATTGTCATCAAATACATTACACCATGATGCAAATCTAGCTAGAGTTAGCTTTCCTTCTAACAACATGGTACAATGAATGAAAGCTAATGTGTGTTAGCTTTCATAAGGTAGTTTTTCATCTAACACAACCACATTGTCATCGATCACATTGATCTGTAATGAAAATATAACTAGAGCTAGCTTTCATCCTTAAATCATTGCACAGTGAGTGAAATATAATGTGTATTAGCTTTCATAATGTAGTTTTCCATTTAGCACAACCACATTGTCATCAGTCACAATACACCATGATGAAAATCTAGCTAGAGTTAGCTTTCGTTCTTAAAACATTGCACGGTGAGTAAAGATAATGTATGTTAACTTTCATAAGGTAGTTTTCCATCTAAAACGGTCATATTGTTATCAAATACATTACACCATGATGAAAATATTGCTGGAGTTATCTTTCCTTCTAACAGCATGGCACTATAAGGGAAAGCTTATGTGTGTTACCTCATTACACCATGACGGAAATCTAGCTAGAGTTAGCTTTCTTTTCAGCAACATGGCACGATGAGTGAAAGTTAATGTGTGTAATATTTCATAAGGTAGTTTTTCATGGAACATAACCACATTGTCATCAATCACATTACACCGTGTTGGAAATCTAGTTGGAGTTAGTTTTTATACTTAAATCATTGCACGATGAGTAAAATCTAATGTGTGTAAGCTTTCATAGTGTGGTTGTCCATCTAGCACAACCACATTGTCATAAATCACAATGCACCATGATGGAAATCTAGTTGGAGTTAGATTTCGTTCTTAAAACATTGCACGATGAGTAAATTTAATGTCTGTTAGCTTTCATAAGGTAGTTTTCCATCAAACACAGCCACATTGTCATCAAATACATTACACCATGATGGAAATCTAGTTAGAGTTAGCTTTGTTTCTAACAACATGGCACTATAAGGGAAAGTTTATATATGTTAACTCATTACACCATGATGAAAATCTAGTTGGAGTTAGTTTTTATTTTAACAACATGGCACAATGAGTGAAAGAGAATATGTGTTAGCTTTCATAAAGTAGTTTTCTATGTAACACAACCACATTGTCATCAATAACATTGCGCCATGTTGAAAATATAAATGAAGTTAGATTTCATCCTTAAATCATTGCACGATGATTGAAATCTAATGTGTCTAAGCTTTCATATTGTAGTTTTCCATCTACCACAACCACATTATCATCAATCACAATGCACCATGATGGAAATCTAGCTAGAGATAGATTTCGTTCTTAAAACATTGCACGGTCAGTAAAACTAATATCTGTTAGCTTTCATAAGGTAGTTTTCCGTCTAGCACGGCCACATTGTTATCAAACACATTGTACCATGATGAAAATATAGCTGGAGTTAGCTTTTCTTCTAACAACATGGCACTATAACGAAAAACTTATGTGTGTTAGCTCATTACACCATGATGAAAATCTAACTAGAGTTATTTTTCCTTTTAACAACATGGCATGATTAGTGAAAGCTACCGTGTGTTAGATTTCATAAGGTAGTTTTCCATGTAACACAACCACATTGCACCGTGTTGAAAATATAGTTGGAGTAAGTTTTCATCCTTAAATCGTTGCACGGTGAGTGAAATCTAATGTGTGTAAGTTTTCATAGTGTATTTTTTCATCTAGCACAACCACATTTTCATCAATCACAATGCACCATGATGGAAATCTAGCTGGAGTTAGCTTTCATTCTTAAAACATTGCACGGTGAGTAAAGCTAATGTCTGTTAGCCTTCATAAAGTAGTTTTTCATGTAACATAGCGACATTGTCATCAAATACATTCCACCATGATGGAAATCTAGCCGGAGTTAGCTTTTGTTCTAACAACATGGCACTATAAGGGAAAGCTTATGTGTGTTAGCTCATTATACCATGATGGAAATCTAGCTGGAGTTAGCTTTCCTTTTAACAACATGGCACGATGAGTGAAAGCTAATGTGTGTTAGCTTTCATAAGGTAATTTTTCATGTAACACAACCACATTGTCATCAATCACATTGTGCAGTGTTAGAAATTTACCTGAAGTTAGCTTTCATCCTTAAATCGTTGCATGATGAGTGAAATATAATGTGTGTAAGCTTTCATAGTGTAGTTTTTTATCTAACACAGCCACATTGTCATCAATCACAATGCACCATGATGGAAATCTATCTGGAGTTATTTTTCATTCTTAAAACATTTCATGGTGAGTAAAAGCTAATGTGTGTTAGATTTCGTAAGGTAGCTTTCCATCCAACACTGCCACATTGTCATCAAATACATTACAGCATGATAGAAATCTAGCTGGAGTTAGCTTTCCTTCTAACATGGTACTATGAGTGAAAGCTTATATGTGTTAGCTCATTACACCATTATGAAAATATAGCTGGAGTTGGATTTCTTTTTAACAACATGGCACGATGAGTGAAAGCTAATTTGTGTTATCTTTCATAAGGTAGTTTTTTATTTAACACAACATCATTGTCACATTGCATCGTCATGGAAATCTAGCTGGAGTTAGCTTTAAACCTTAAATCATTGCACGGTGAGTGAAATCTAATGTGTGTTAGCTTTCATAATGTAATTTTTCATTTAACACAACCACATTGTCATCAATCAAAATGCACCATGTTGAAAATCTAGCTAGAGTTAGCTTTCGTTCTTTAAATGTTGCGCGGTGAGTAATAGCTAATGTGTGTTAGCTTTCATAAGGTAGCTTTTCGTCCAACATAGCCACATTGTCATCAAATACATTATAACATGTAGCTGGAGTTAGCTTTCATTCTAACAACATGGCATGATGAGTGAAATATAATGTGTGCTAGCTTTCATAAGGTAGTTTTCCATCAACACAACCACATCGTCATTGATCACATAGCACCGTGATGGAAATCTAGCTAGAGTTAGCTTTCGTCCTTGAATCATTGCACAGTGAGTGAATTCTAATGTGTGTTAGCTTTCATAATGTAGTTTTCCATGTAGCACAACCACATTGTCATCAATCACAATGCACCATGATGGAAATCTAGCTAGAGTTAGCTTTCGCCCTTAAAACATTGCACAGTCAATAAAGTTAATGTCGATTAGTTTTCATAAGGTAGTTTTCCACCTAACACAGCCACATTTTTATCAAATACATTACATCATGATGGAAATATAGCTGGAGTTAGCTTTCCTTCTAACAACATGGCACTATAAGGGAAATTTTTTGTTTGTTAGCTCATTACACCATGATGGAAATCTAGCTGGAGTTAGATTTCCTTTTAACAACATGTCATGATGAGTGAAAGCTAATGTGTATTAGCTTTCATAAGGTAGTTTTCCATTTAACACAATCACATTGTCATCAAGCACATTGTACCATGTTGAAAATCTAGCTGGAGTTAGCTTTCATCCTTAAATCGTTGCACGGTGAGTGAAATCTAATGTGTGTAAGCTTTCATAGGGTATTTTTCCATCTAGCACAACCACATTGTTATCAATCACAATGCACCATGATGGAAATCTAGCTAGAGTTGGTTTCCATTCTTAAAACATTGCACGGTGAGTAAAGCTAATGTATGTTAGTCTTCATAAGATAGTTTTTCATCTAACACACCCACATTGTCATCAAATATATTACACCATGATGAAAATCTAGCTGGAGTTAGATTTCCTTCTAACAACATGGCACTATAAGGGAAAGCTTATGTGTGTTATCTCATTACACCATGATAGAAATCTAGCTGGAGTTAGCTTTCATTTTAACAACATGGCACGATGAGTGAAAACTAATGTGTGTTAGTTTTTATAAGGTAGTTTTCCATGTAACACAACCACATTGTCATCAATCACATTGGGTTGTGTTGGAAATCTAGCTGAAGTTAGCTTTCATTTTTAAATCGTTGCATGGTGAGTGAAATCTAATGTGTGTAAACTTTCATAGTGTAGTTTTTCATCTAGCATAGCCACATTGTCATCAATCACAATGCACCATGATGGAAATCTAGCTGGAGTTATCTTTCGTTCTTAAAACATTGCACGGTGAGTAAAAGCTAATGTGTGTTAGTTCTCATAAAGTAGTTTTCCATCTAACACTGCCACATTGTCATTTGAATACATAACACCATGATGAAAATATAATTGGAGTTAGCTTTCCTTCTAAAATGCACTATGAGTGAAAGCTTATATGTTAGCTCATTACACCATTATGAAAATCTAGCTAGAGTTAGCTTTCTTTTTAACAACATCGCACGATGAGTGAACTTATCATTACCAAGTAGTTTTTTCATTATGTCAATATTTGCTCTGCTGTAGGACAATAATAAAGGAAAATGTCTTGATTGTCAACCAACTATCTGATGTAATTGTGATGAACTTCAATATGCTTAGTTATGGCATGATAGACTGAATTTTTTTCCATTTTGAGAGCACTCTGATTGTCACAGAAAAGTGAGGTTATCACTGCTTGGTCAAGTTGAAGATCGACCAATATTCTTCGTAACCACATTGCCTCACAACCTATACTGAAGTCTGCCTTGTATTTTTTGTCAATGGAGGATAAGGCAACTGTAGCTTGTAGATTCCTTTTCCATGAAATTACCTTCCTAAACCAAGAGTGAACACATAACCTATTTTTGACTTCCTTGTATCAACTGATCCAACGTAATTGAAATCAATATGCTCTGCTAGCATGGAGTCAACATATCTCTGATATAGAATGCCAAAGTCAAGGGTCCCTTTGAATATTGACGGACTCATTTTGCAACTTGCCAATGTAACTCTTCAGGATTATACATGAATTGAGAAAGAGACAAATCACTAAAAAACATAGATATGATTGGGTGGTAGTAAGATAAATCAAACTACCAACCAATTTCCAATACAATGACTCATTGACTAGTGGTGAGTCCGTGTAAGTTGAGATTTTTATGCCAACTTCCATAGGTGTAGATGTAGGATTACATTCAGTCATTCTGAATTTTTTGAAGAGTGCTTTGGCATACTTGACTTGTGATAAAAATATAGCGTGCTTAGATTGCAAAAATTCTACACCTAAACAATAATGAACCAGGCTTTAATCAGTAATTTCAAAAATAGATCAAATATCAAATTTCACCTGTTGAATCTTGTTGGCACTGCTTTTGGTGATGGGAAGACCATCAACATAGACAAAATAAGATCAATCTATCATCGTCACTATTTTTGACGTAGTAAGTGGGTTCATAATAGTTTTTTCTAACTCTAGAATCTATAAGGCATTGATCAAGTTTGAAATACCAGGCTTGAGGAGCCTACTTGAGTCCATACAAGGACCTTACCATCCATACAAGGACTTTACTAACCAACAAACCAAATGTTTCTTTCCAAAAAAATGAAACCCTTGCGGTTACATCAAGGCACTTTTAACATCCACCTGTATATCTTCCATCCAGAATGAGCAGAAATGGAGATAACTAGTCGAAAAGTTACGATTTTTTATGTGGGGGCAAAAATTTCTTCACAGTACACCCCTTCATCTTGTGCATATCCTTTGGAAATAATACAAGCTTTGTATTTGTATTAAGAACCATCTAGTTTATATTTGACTTTTAAAATCCATTTACAACCAAGTGCTTTCTTCCCTAGAGGCAATGTGGACAAGACCCAAGTCTTGCTTTTCATCTATGCATCATATTTCACTTTCATGGCAGCCTCTGATTCAAGTTTTCCTTTGGATTCTTCAATTGTGCTAGGTTCAAATACCTGACACAAAAACAACAGAAGTTAGAGAAAAATTTATCTGCTCACTGCCTTGCACAATTTGTTTCCTCAATCATGTAGTCTTTCCTTCTAGTGCCTTTGGCAACTCATCTTCTCAATATCCTTCCATCATGGTATAATACCATTTCCATTTCCTTTGTTGGCCCTCTTGGTCTTACTATGAAGATCAATAATCCCTCTATGTTGTGAAGATTGAGAATCCCCCTCTTCTTCACCAAACCCCTCCTTGGAATTTGACTCCTATGATGTTTCCGGCTCTGAGTCCTGTTTGATTTCAACACCATAACTTGTTCTTGAATGAGCAACATTTTCCCATACACTACTTAGTACTATCCATAGATTTACCATCATCATAGAAGAATGATATTTTCTCATCTACAACATCTCTATTAATACAATTTTGTTCGTAGAAACATCCAGTTATTCATTAGGAACGTTTTTCCTTGGAAATATTTGCAAAAGCAATACAACTGAAAATACAAAAATCTCTTACAAAAGGTTTTTTACCTAACAATGAATCCTCAAGAGTGATATCCTACAAATATTTACAAGGAGTTTTATAAGGATGTAAACCACAACATTCACTGGTTTTTCCCAGTATGGCTATGGTACATTCTGGCTGTGCACCATGCACTTCGCCATCTCCACAACTATCTTATTCCTCCTTTCCATGACTCCATTTTGTTGTGGAGTGTATGGAGTGGTATATCGCCTATGTATACCTTCCCTTTTGTAAGATTCTTTGAACTAAGTTGAAACAAACTCACCTCCATTATCATATCCTAAAGCTTTCAGTTGTTTACTTGTTTGTTTCTCTACCAAAGCTTTTCATGTTACAAAATTTGAACAACAACTTGACTTATTATTCATAAAACAAACCCTAATTTTCCTTGAATAGTCATCAACCAGTAATAGGAATTAATTATCTCCATATATTGTAAGTGTTTTCATTGGACCATGCAAATCAACATGTACTAGGTCCAAAACTCATTTGGCTTGCCATGTTTTATTGTCAGTATCAAATGAAATCCAATGTTGTTTTCATAACTGACAACCTGCATGTATCTCTAACAATCCTGCACATACCTCTAACAATCCTAAATGGATGGAAGACCATCCACCATATTAGTCTTATTAAGTACAAATAAATATTGATAACTTAGGTGTCCATACCTTTAATGCCAGAGTACATTTGTATTCTCTACCACAGTTGGTGCATGTGCCTTTGTTGTTTTTAGAATCAACCATTCTATACAACCCTTTTTGACCAATACAAACTATAGTCACCTTGTTATCACGAGAGTAGTGACCATATATTTGCTTCCTTGAAAATTTACAAAAATATTAGGGTTCCTAGTTATCTCACTAATAGACGAGATTTTTGCTCATGGTAGGAACATATCGAACATTTTTGAAATTATAATTTAAATTATTGTTCAATATGACATGAACAACCTCACATCCTCTAACATAGTGAGTCCATCCATCACCCAAAGCAATAGATTCACTATTACTCTTATCTTTAATGAAATTTACATACCAATTTCTGTGACACTTGTAGTGGTGAGATGCACCTGAGTCGAATACCAGGCTATAGACTTAGTTGATTGATTATGTAATGTCACAAATGCAAAATCACCCATTGCTTCTTCTTCACCTCTTTCGGCAACATTTGCATACCTTGATTTCATTTGACCACGTGCCAAGTCATATTGTTTTTTTGGCAATATCTCTTGAAGTGTCTAGGCTTATTGCAAAACCATGGGTTTATTACAAAATAAGGTTTTTACTCAACCCCGACACCCCTAAGACTATTTTGAGTCATAACTCCACTTACAATCTCCTGTAACTCCACGGAGTTACCCATCCTAAGGACCGTTAGGATGCGCACCCCAACAGGCCCCTAAGACTCACCAGTGGCCCATCCTGGGACACTCAGCTGCTTTTTTGGTGGTAGAATCTTGTTGGTGAAGCCTGGTGCGCTGCTTACTGAAGCCATAAATGCGGTTGTTGGCTGGTTGTTCCTTTCCTTCGTGAAATGCTGGTTAAGGATTTCTGGATCTATCAGTGACCCCATCCTTCGATCTGCTTGTCGAACATTTGACCATCCACAATTTAGGGTCCCCATAGTTGTGTGTCAAGGTGCATAAGACAAACAGCCACCGTGGTTCTGTCAAACCAAGAGGATACATCTTGGGATGTTTCAGAGTTTTTCTGTGAAGACCGGTGTTGTTCTTTGTGTGGCATAGAGCGTACTTCTACCTTTCTTCCGACCCCTTAGAGCGAACTTCTGCTTTATTTGTGCCTTTGTCAAGCATGGCTGCCCAGGTGGATTACTCAGAACATTCAGCAGACCTCTCTCCCTGACCACTCGTAATAACTTCTGGACTTCACGGTCATTCGACATAGTGCTAACTGAAGAAACTCAAAGACATGCAGAGTCGCAGGCCGATGTAGCTTCTTATAGAATCCCAAAATAGAATCTGCCATCATGGTGTATTAATGACACTGAATCTAATTAAGTGGCGGGAATCCTGTCCACATGGCGCCAAATTTTCCCAAGATCTCATTATTGCAGGCAGTGAGGGCAGTTCGCGTGCCGACGCCGCCAAGTCTAGTTTGTCCCATCCGTCACATTTTAAGCTGCGACACACTTTTAATCTCCGACATAAATACTAACTTCAGCTTCGCCTTTACAAGAATCTTCGACACAATATTAACCTTCGAACTTTGACAGTCTTCCACAATTCGTAGTTTTGAGGACAACTTCATTATAGTCTAGCACCCAATTTCAATTATTTGTGGTACTTAGACTATCCTTCATGGGGTTTCTTCTGATTAGGAGGTCTTGGTCTGTCCCTATACTTCTTTAAGCAACTGCCATTTACCATAGAAGGTAAAATTTCTCCATTCAACTTAGCTAACTGGACTGCTCCTCCATCAGTAACTTTCTGCACTATGTATGGTCCTTTCCAATGTGTCTTGAACTTACCCAGGAATTTCATGAATTTGCTGTCATATAAGAGCACAAGATCACCCTGCTGGAACTGCTTCTTCTTGATATGTCTATCATACCATGCTTTTTCCTGAGCTTTCTACACTTGTTGCTGGAACCCTGCAATAAATCTGTCCTCTTCAAGTTCTAGTATCTTTGTCATCCTTTCTGTTATTATCGTCGGGTCATCTATCTCTGTGAAAGCAGATATTCTAAGGCTAGGAACAATGTATTCCATGGGCATGACTGCTTCTTTCCCATAGACCAACCTAAAAGGTGTATGTCCTGTCAATTTCTTGCAGGTAGTCCTATAAGCCCATAGTACTGTTGGAATTATAAGATCCCAGTCATTTCTGTTAACGTTGCAAACCTTCGTCAGAGCCTGTTCAAGGTTCTTGTTAAAATATTCGACAGTCCCATTTGCTTGTGGATGATAGGCAGTACTCTTCTGATGATATACCTGAAATTCTTCAGTCAATACTTCAATGGTCTTATTTAGAAAATGTGAGCCCTGATCACTCACAAGGACTGTAGGACACCCAAATCTGGACAAGATGTTATCGAAGATGAACTTTGCAGCTGTAGCAGCGCTACAGTTCTTGACTGGTTGAGCTTTGGCCCAACGGGTGAGGTAATCAGTTGCTGTAATAATGTATCTTGCTCCTGAATTCTTCACGGGGGGGTTGATAGGTCCAACAAAATCAATCGCCCATTTGTCAAAGGGTTGTAAAGTTACCTGCAGAACCAGAGGCATCTCATCCCTCCTGGATGGTTTGCCTATCCTTTAACAGATGTCGCAGCTGTGGCAATATTCTCTTGCATCCTTGTGAATTGTGGGCCACCACAATCCGGCTGTCAGAATCTTCTATGCTGTAGCTTTTCCTGCGTAATGACCTCTTGCTGCCCCAGAATGTGCCTCGGCCAAAATTAACGGATTTTCATGTTCTAGGACACATCTGCGCAGTATTTCATCTGGTCCCATCTTATATAATTGTCCTGCTATTAAGGTAAAGTCAGCTGCGCAAACCACCAGCTGCTTCTTCTATTGTGTTGTCATCTCGGCGGGTGGAAAACCTGTAGACAAATACTGAACAATATCCTGAAAGTATTCATCAACCATCTAGATGGCAAACAACTGGGCATCAGGAAGACCCTCGTCCAAGCTAGTAGGTTCTTCTCCCGACTCAAGCCTCGATAAGTGGTCAGGTCCTAGATTCAGTCTTCCTGGTTTGACGATGATCTCAAAGTCATATTCTTGAAACAGAATCAGCCATCTGCATATCCTTCCACCTAGCACAGGCTTGTTAACCAAATACTTCAAGGCAGAATGGTCAGTAAACATCTTAAAATGATATCCTAACAGATAATGTCAAAATTTCTGTAATGCATAAACCATAACTAGACCTTCTCGTTCTGTTGTAGTATAATTTTTCTCTGCTGTGGACAATTTCCTACTTGCAAAAGAAATGGGGTGATCAATATTACCTTCACATGATTGGGCCAATATTATACCCAAATCAATGGAGGATGCATCGACATGCACATGAAATTCCTTATTCCAGTCAGGGAATACTAAGATGGGAACAGTTACCATCTTTTCCTTCAAAATATCCAAGCTTGCTTGACACACAGGTGTCCTCTCGAACTTAATATCTTTCTTCAAATTCTTTTCCATCGGAGCAGTAATCTGAGCATACCCTTTAATAAATTTCCTGTAATATCCAGTATGACCAAGTGTAGTGCGAAGTTGTCTAACAGATGTTGGAGGTGGAAGGTTCACAATAATAGTTATCTTTGTCGGATCCATCATCAAGCCTTGTTTACATACAATATGACCTAGCAGAATTCCAAAAGGTGCACAAAAGATACACTTTTTCAAATTCAAGGAAATTTGGTGATGTCTACACTTATCCAGCATAGAGTCTTAAACTAGTTATATGGTTTTTTAGTAGCCCAAAGATAGTCCAATCATCAAAGTAAACTTCTAAGAATTTATGTATATATTCCTTAAAGGCAGAGATGACTACTCTAGAAAATATAGCAGATGCATTCTTCAATCCAAAGGGCATAACTGTATACTGAAAGGATCCTATTTCTATAGAAAAGGTTGTCTTATGTTGATCCTCTGGAGCAATTCTGATCTGATGGTAACCCAAAAATCCATCAGTAAAAGAGTACACTTCTTGACCCCCAACATTGTCTAACACTTCATCTGTGAAAGGTGTGGGGAAAGGATCATGTAGACAAGCATCATTCAGCTTCCTTAGATCAACATAGATTAGGATTTCACCCTTATTCTTCTTCTCTTGCACCACCATAGGACTAACCCACTCAGATTCCTCAACGGGCTCAATAATTCCTGCAGCAAGCATCTTATCCAGTTCCATCCTAACTTTTTTCTTGTACTTAGCGTTCAACCTATAAGGACACTGTTTCACAGGCTTCGCATCAGGTTTCAAGGGGATCTTTATGACTCCTATATCACCCAGGATAGCTTTCATATCTGAAAACTTTGTTGGAAATAGGTCCTGATACTCATGGAGAAGTTGGGTCACTTTGCTTACCATTTTGTCGTCCCAATAATATCCAATGGTAGCATGCTTAGGCTGTTCTTCTGAGCCAATGTTTACGGTCTGCGTCTTCAAGTGTTGTGTCACCTCAAGAACTTCGACTGCTGGTCCATGAACTTCACAGTGGCCTTCTGACTCCGGAATATCAATGTTGCGTGGATCGTCATCCTCGTTAATTGCGAGGTTATAACATTCGATTGCATTAGCTTCTTGTGCCTTCCAATCTGGTTGGTATTCTCCTATCTCTTGATCATCAAACACCTTAGTATGGATCAACCTAATAGCTGGGTCTAAAGCAGGGAAAACCTCATTAATAGAAAATGTCAAAACAAAACTGTCAATAAGAGTATCCCAACTCACAATACCCCGGCGAAGCTCAACTTCTGCATACCAATTCTTTGCAATAGGATCCAAGGTATGCACAAACCTATGTACCCACTCTGCACGAGGTACATGCTTCCAGGCTTCGTAACATTGCTCCAAATGCTTCTGAGGGTTAGTCTTACCATTAAATCTGCTCCGGACCTCCTGTGGTTGATCTGTGAATCTCAGGCGAAGGGACTGTTGGCAAACTTCCCAACTATGAATGCACTGTTTGTGACCATTCCACCATCTGGCTGCTGTGGCTATGAATGCTGAGTCCAAAATCTCCATTTTTTGTGATTCTGGTATCTGGGCTGAGAATTGCTCAATAAACTCTTCTAGGTCTATCGAACCATAAAAAACAGGTAAGGGTCTTGTCTGCGAGCCAAGCCATCTAAGAGACTTGGTAATTCTTGCACAACGGTGGCCATGTAGCTCATACAATCTATTCTGCCAATTCTCTAGACCATCATCTGAATCTGTCATACAGGAGCTGTCACATTGCAAATCCATAATACCTTCGGCATTAGGATCAATGTAATCTTCTTCCTTCGCTGTAATATTGTAGATATGGTCCAACACATCTTGATCTTCATCTCAGAGGGGTTCTGTGTACCTTTCTCCTTGGGAAGGATCCAATGGGACTATGACTCTCAAATCTTTCCCTTCGAAAGTCATCTGTCTCTTCTTAAGGTTAATAACTACAGCATTTTCCATTTCCCACTCAATACCTAACAAGGCTGGATAGGGATTGTTGTCGTCAATGATCTCAATAACTTCAAAGTCTGCTACAGTACAGACACCATCAATATCTACTGGGACACTAGGGAATCGTCCTAGGGGCACAATCTTCTGTTGATTGGCTAATCTCAACTGTATAGGTGACCAGTCAAGGGTAGGTTTTCCCATTTGTTCCTAGGTCTGTTTGGTTAAGACATTTACCTCTGATCCTAGATCCAAAATAACATCAGTCATATCATATTCTCCTATCTGAGCATTCAATTTCATTTCCCTGCCAGTTCTCCTGACTCCATTAATAGGTTTTTCCTAACCAGAACTTTGCTGAGGTTCGCAGGAAGCGATAACTTTCTGCAACTCACTTAAAGCATTCTGATTTCTTAAGAGTTTCAGACAACTCTGTAAAAAGGAGGACAACGTACTTACTTTATCCGTCGAAGCTTCTTGCGGCAGCGACTGCTGCTGATGTGGTTGCGCAAGTACTACTGATGTACTAGAATCTACAAAATATTTCTAGGCTTCCATGAATGTCTCTTTCTCTTTTTCAATATCAAAGGCAGGAACTTTCACGGGGGCCTTACGAACCCAAGATTCGTCAGGTTGTTCCTCCTTAGTCGGTATGTGCGTCGTAGCTCCGCTCCAGGTAACAACATTTATGGCTGGGGCAGGTCTTTGCTCGACGGAAATCATCTGAAGATTCTGAGTAGGGGCACTGTTGCTTTCTTGAATCTTAGCTATCAACTGCAAGCACTGCTCGATCACATGATCTACTTCCCAGCAATACCGACATATCGTAGTGGGGTTCCGACAGTCGCGAGCCAGATGTCCGGCCTGGTTACAATTATAACACACCACCTGACCGTGTCCTCTGCCAGCCATACTACCATGACCAAAGCCTCCAAAAGCACCTCTACCTGATGCACCACCCCGGTAGCCATAGCCATCATTACTCTGTCCTTCATTTTGTACCTGATAGGCATCGTAGGTGTGTTCTTTCATGAGGTCATAACTGCGACACTCATCTTCATTATGTCCTATGGACTTACAAAATTTGCAGTAAGGGTTCTTGGGTACTTATCCATACCTTTGTAGCAGATAGCAGTCTTTAGGTCGATGCTGCCCTATTGTTCTGCAAAGCTCACAATAAAGAACTTGTGGGGTAAACAGGTTTGGCGCACCAGTATTCAGGTAATTTCTTACCACAGGACATTGTTCCTTGGCATGACCTTTGGTGTGACATTATGTACACCAAACCTTTTCGCGACCGGTTTTTCCTTGTTTCATATCCCGAAGCTCCAGAGCCATCGCTGCCAACTGCGCTTGGATTTGAGCAATACCAGAATTGTCTGCGACAGGGGTAGTTTCAAGCTTCATCGTGATTTCTAGAGCCTCCTGCTGGTCAGCAACCTTTTGTTGCATGAGTGGATTTCGGATATGCGTAGCAATGCTGCAATGAACCATTCCTTGTGCTGCACAGGTCCAATGGTAAAATTGACTTGGTCTAGCAGAACTTTGAACCTCTAATCAAAGTCCCACACTGATTTGCCATGCTTCTGTTGAATCTCTTTCAACTCCATGATACACTGCGACTCTGATTTCAGCTTCTTAAATTCCTTTATCATTGTTGTTTTTATATCAGGCAATGCATGGTTTTGAGTGATGGAGAACTTCATGAACCAGGTCAGAGCATGGTCTCTGAAAGAAGTAACCAGCTGCACTCTTTTTGTATCTTGATCCATGATGGACTTAGCAGTCCACACTGCTTCACCTAAAAACCAGAACTGTTTTGGATCCTCTGATCCAGTTCCTTTGAAAACAAGGAGCTTAATGTCATCATTCATATGGGCCATCGCAGGTCTAGGGGGGGAGGGAGGGGGACTGGAAGTAGGCGGGGGGGAACTTACTGGGGTAGATTGACCTGTGACAGCAATACTCGGGCTAGGGTGACTTTCAGACTGCGATGGGTTCTCAGGGATAATAGGTCTTCGCTGTAGGGTTACCGGAGGGTTTCCAACAGAAGGGGTTTCTTCAGGTTCTGAATCTGCGGGATTTACAGGGGGATACTCGGTATGCTGACCCTGGGAATAGGATCCAAAATCTTTCTTGTACCTTTTTCCACTTTGCTCATCGAAGGTATTTTCTCTTGCAAACATAGGTTAGTAATACAAAATCTAACAGTCTGATTCAATGAGCAATATACCTTTTTCAGCTAATAGCATTTTAATTCTCAAACTAAATGAATTCAAAAACTTACCCCTTAGTCCTTTGAAAAATTGCTGCTCGGCTTCACTAAAGGAGGTACTCGTGTCGATGGGGAACTCCGTCACAAATGCTTCAAGGGTTCGCGTTGTCCAGAAATCAACAGCGCGGGATATCTCATTGTTCACCCTTTTTAGTATATTAATTCTCGCGGGGGTCCAAGCAGGAAACTGACGTTCTTGGAAGTTTGTCCTTCTCTCTGTTAACCTGGATAACCACTGGTGCAACTCTATGTGGATACTACCAAAGAAAAATGTCATAAACATCACAAAAAACATACCTTTGTAAAAAGTCATTTGCACTACGACGCGGATCTTTGTTCTCTTGCTCGGCGAATTTTAGATAAGTCTTATCAAGCCAATCACCGATTTCCTTCATAGAGGGTCTCCAAAACATAGCCCTCAAGGTATGACGTAAACCCCTCTTGAGCAGATATTGAGTTCAACCGGCAATGGAACCAATTTGTTTGCTATAGAGCAGACCCAGGTTTTATACCTTTAACTTCGCACCAACAAAAGACCCACAATGTTGGCCCTTTCGGCAACAACCTGCGAACAGGCTACAGTCTCACCCGAAACAACTATGGGGTGCCGCAGAACCAGATTTCTGCAAGCAAAAGAGGGATATTACTGTACCTTTAGCTTTTAAATAGATTATAAATATAAATCACAAAGCTTAACATTCACTTATTTAGCTTCGCGATTAGATAAACAAACAGTGCCTTGCACAACCCTTTACTAGGAATTCATAGCGAAGTTATTATATAGCAGTGATCTTTAATTATTAGATATATAGATATTAATGCGTGAAAGAACACAACAGAAACAACACACAGAACCACGGCACAAGATATAACGTGGTTCACCCCCAGTGTAGGGGTTACGTCCACAGAACTGTGTTTTATTCAACTTTCTACAAAAACCACAGTTCTGATCTGTGCACTCAGCTGCAGATCCCTTCAATTCCTCAAAGCCACGCACACAGTTGCAGGCCTCTGCGTACACAGCTGCAGATTTCCTTAATCACCCAAAACCCTCTGCGCACACAGCTACAGAGGTCGTCCACGCACACAACTGGGACTTAACCTTTTCTTACAAAATAGCCTTAGCTTCGCATTAATTCATCTTAAACCAAAAAGCCTAACCTGACTTATTTACAAGAGTGCCTATTTATACAGCGCACTATTACAAAACCATGGACTTAAACCATGGGCACCCCGAACCCTAAACCCTGGATATAAACCATGGGTTTATTACAAAATAAGGTTTTTACTCAACCCCGACACCCCTAAGACTATTTTGAGTCATAACTCCGCTTACAATATCCTGTAACTCCGCGGAGTTACCCATCCTAAGGACTGTTAGGGTGCGCGCCCCAATAGTTGAATACCAGGCTATAGACTTAGTTGATTGATTATGTAATGTCACAAATGCAAAATCACCCATTGCTTCTTCTTCACCTCTTTCGACAACATTTGCATACCTTGATTTCATTTGACCACGTGCCAAGTCATATTGTTTTTTTGGCAATATCTCTTGAAGTGTCTAGGCTTATTGCAGTAATAACATCTGAATTTGTTCTCTTTGATACATTGCTAGCATTTTTTTTTGTCTTTGCCTTTGAACTTTGCACTTAATGCACTCATTATAGTGGATGGATTTGATGCTTCCAGCTGATCTAGCCTCCTTTCCTTTTGTACAAAAAAGTGTTAATAACTTCTCAAATGTAAGTTGTTGGTTCTCCCCAAGTAGATGTAAGGACTCAACAAATGAATCAAAGGACAGCGGAAAACTTCGCATCAACAAAGCAGCCATATCCTCATCATCCATCGGCTTCTTAATAGCAAAAAATTGATCATTAAGATCCTTCAAGTGCAATAAATATTTAGAGACTGGTCCTCCTTCCTGTAACTTGGTGGAAACATTAAAACAAAAGATTTTTAAAATACAATGACCACCCAACTTATGATGCTTGATACTTATTTTGGAGATTTGTCCACAATATAGGTGCTACAATGGAATTTCTTACTTCTGGAACTAATGTAACTGCGACTGACAGTTTGAGAAGCATAAGTGCCTCTTTATGTCTTTTATCATAGTTTTTGGGATAATTTGTTGGTCCGTATTATTTACCTAAGATCATAGTGGAAAAAATCACAATTTTTCTTGGCTGTCAATTTTTTGGCCCGAAAAAATCCTGATTTTTCAAAAAATCGGACATCGGAAAAATCAGAAGAAAAAAAAAATCGGGAAAATCAGCAAAAAATGGGAAAATCGGGGAAAAAACCGGCAAAAAATCGAGAAAATCGGGAAAGATCAGGGAAAAACGGGAAAATTTGGCAAATAGGGGAAAATCGGTAAGCTAATTTTGACCCTATTGAAGTACAAAATTTGCATTTTTTAATGCTTTTCGCGGTTTGCCGATTTTTTCGCCGATGTTGCCGAGAAGATGTTTTCTAGACCCTCGCTGATTTTTTGTTGATGCCGATTTTTTCCACTATGCCTAAGATGGTTTGTTCAAGATCTCTAAATTCAATAATGGTTAGTATCTTATGACTCCATAAACTGTAATTCTTTCCAATCAATTTTTCACACTTCGGAAAGAGTAAATGATGCTAACTAGCCATTACTAACACAAATCGAAGAATGAAGACTACAATTTAGCATAGGCTTACTACCATTGAGAGTACTCCATCCAATCAGTTTAGTAAACCTCCTTCATGTCGATAGTAGCTTTGAATTTCCACGCAGTGGCTGGGCAATACTTCCACTCTCCAATTCGCAGCATGTCATCATTCCTCCACACAGTAGTTTCATGGTCAATACCAAGGTGGTGGTTAATCCTTGATGAGCTTACTTTTATCATGTGGATACACCACAAGATCACAGTTGTTGGCCCAATGAAAACTCCTCAATTTAGCAGCATATCAGGTCCTAACAGGTGTGAATGTCTACTTTCCTATATCGATATTACAGTAAGCATATTTTGTAAAGTTCGAAGTCTACCATCAATAGTAAAAATTCTAGAAAAATGCAGAACATGGTCAAGATTTACCCATGCTTTCATAGCTTTTAATATGCACCATGAGAGTCATACACCAGTTGCATACATGCAATAAGATTTAACCACGATTCCAGTGACTATAGGTGCCATGATCTCTTGGTAGATCATGTAAATTGCATCATAGAGATGTAATCACATATAGAGACCGTAAAAAAGGAGATAAAATTAATTTGATCTAAGAATGACTTTGGCAGGGTAGGAAGGTCTCGTTACAGTACTAAGGGGATTTTGAGAAAACAGATCTCACTGTAGCCTGGCTTCTCTAGTTTATTTCTACATTGTCACTGTAGACATACATAAAAGAAAGAAAGCCAAGAAATAGTATAGGTTCAACATCAAATTTTGTAAAAGGTACAAGGTTATGAGGGCAAGATGGCATTGTGAAAGAAAGGAAAACCAGATGGCATTGAATCTGCTAGGTGGTATTGTACAACAAGTTTAATATTTCTAGAATTAAATGGTGTTTTTGGGACAAATGATAATAAGCTAGGAAACATGAACGCCCTCTAGAAGGTCTATGTTGCTTTGTGACACGTACCTACGATTTTGAAGTTAGTTTTTTTTGTTAGAGATGATCCTCTAGGAATAGAATGATTTTCAAAACAAAAGTATTTACTGAAACTTGATTAGCAAGTGATTGTGTGTGCGTCAGAAGTTGTTTTTGCTCTGAGGAATTTCAGAATAGTCAAATTTAGAGTGTGTTGTTGTTATCTAAATTGTTACAGCAGTAAGGTTGTCAATCACCAAGTCTTAGCAATAAGTAGTAAAATCATATGCCCTTAAGCCCAAGATGACCATGGAAAACAATGATCAAGAGATATAGCACAATGAGTTGTTCAAACAAATAAATCATGCAAATTCCAGCCTCGACCACAGACAACCAACAATTCTGCCTACTGTGCATTAGCAGCTCACAGTCTGGACTCTTATCCATGCAAAGGGTCAAGGGCTTAAACAGCAACATCAAACCCTGCAAACAGACTGGCCAAAGAACAACTTGGCCTCATACATTAGTGACCGAACAAGTGAAAGCAACAATAACAAAACAGTGACAGAGCTCAAATGTAACAAAGGGCAAGAAAAACACAAGGCAGAGTCACTCAACCAAACAGCAATTCCTACCCATCAACCAAAAACAATGCACCAAAAAGGAAACATAGAGGAAGGTATGAGTCTACCTTTATCCAAACATAGCTAAACACACAATTTGGATGCAGTTTCAAACTTTTCAATAGCCAACAGTCAGTCAACAAAAACACTTACAACCCAAGCTAACAGTCATGGCCAAGAAATCACTTAACTGAATGTGCAAAGGGTCGAGCTCTCAACTCCTCAAAACCAAAATGCAAGAAGATGCTACAAGGGAGAGAGAAGGCTAGGTCATGAAAAGCACTTATCAAAAATCAACCATCAGATCTCTCACCAACAGACCTGATCAAACATAGTACACCCACTGCCCCCATGCAATGTTAAATGCTATTCACTAGGGCCAGTACATAGGTGGACAAATGTTAATCCCAAACACCAATATCCAAACACCCAAATCCCAATGATGGCTTGGAAGGGCTAATCATGTCCAAGATCAAACTTCCAAAACCTAGTTTCTCAAAGCCAGTCATTCCAATTATTTTTATAACTTCCATGGGGTTAACACTAGTTAGGAACTTACAAGAGTACACATAAGACAAGATATCAGCTAGCTACTGTATATTTAAATGAGATGAGTGCCAATTTGAAATTATTCATTGTATATCTAAATCGTACTTGTCATCCTAAAGTATTTAATTGCAGAGCTCTGAACTGATTTTAAAGATTAGAGAAAGAATATCTTGCATATACAGGTGAACACAACAAACTGTATATACATAGCAATGTTATTCATTCCTCAATCAGTGCTAGGTAAGCTACTGCATAAAACCAACTTATTGTTACAAAAATTGTACAAAATAGTCAACAACGCAGGGACTAGGGAAAATAGATGGAAATTTTACAGAAATAGAAATTTGTATAGCACATGAAGAAAACAAAAGTAGATATAGGCACCTGCAATAGTGCTCCAACATCCGGCTTCTCCTTTAAACCATCGAGAATATCAGTTAGTTGTGACCTAAATCACCATACAGTATAAAAATATGTCACGTGAAATTAGTTACAATTCAAAAATGAAGAATAATATTGCATTTTAAGAAGAAACATGAGCAAAATATGACATGTTATGCTTTAATGCAAATTTTTACTTCCGTTTACAGTATGTCAATAATCTGTATTGGATGTTACAAGTTATGGTAACAATGGCCTTATAGCTAGTTGTTACCGGGCAAACTAGCAAGGTAGCCCAGTAAGCATGTAAGAAGGATGTGACCCAAATTCCAATGAAATTCCTGAATATGTAGACTCCTTTAGGACAAATGAATGACTAGGTTGAAATCATAAATTGGTGGACCATTTACAAATTCATCCTATCCATTTATGATTTTCCACCCTTTGGAAAACCACCTACCTATGACAATGAATGAATAGGTTGAATTCATGAACGAGTAAAAGTATCAATGAGTAGGTGACAATTCTAAGAGGTTGGAGCATTTAAAAATCCAGTTGCTTACATATGATTCCAACAAAATAGGAGTATGAGTCTTTCAAGGAGACAAACGTTTTCAGCATCCAAATCTAGCTCCAGCAAGATGGTAAAAATCCTATTATTACTTAGCTAAGCAAAGTAAGTTGTCGAGAGAACTACACTGCAGTATGAAATCTTAGTTTCCAACAGCACAGCAAATACTATCATCTTGAGAGCTCAGATCCTTCAAATAGGGTTTTTAGTATTGTCACCTTGAGAGTTCAAGAGCCTTCAAAGAGTCATTTTTTATCTTGACCAAGTGAAATCAGTTTTTATATTGACCAAGTACAATATACTATTAGCGTGCCAAGAAAGGGAGCCTCTTTTCAATTAATTTATGAGAAATTTTAGTTACTTTTGAATCAGTTTAAATTGTAGTTACCAAGTTCCAATTGGATTTCGGAAATTAGAGACACAATTTTTTATTCAGATCAAATTCCTCTAGACACTTCTTAAACTGGCTTTCTGAAATTAGAGACATAAATTTATTATTCAGATGAAATTCGTCTATATACTTCTTAAACTAGATTTCAGAAATTAGAGACATCAAATTTTGGATCCATATCAAATTCGTCTGTCTACTTCTTAAACCAGTAAAAATCACCAATACACACAAATGGAAGATAAGTTATTGAATTTACAAAACCCTGCATATTCAGGAATTTCATTGGAATTTGGGTTTTCATTGGAATTTGGTTTTCAATTACATTAGACTCTAAGTTAAAAAGTCAACTAAACTGAGCCTACTAGAAAAAAGAAGAACCTACTAGAATGATCAAAAATTCTGAATCCATCAGGCCCCCAATTACAAAATACCAGATATCACTTTCTCATAGACTTGATCCAAAAAAACATTTAAGTTACACTTAGCCCAAAGAAAAATCCGATTCTTATGTGGTGTAAATTTTATCCTTTTATAGATGGAGGGTTTCTTTTCTATTACAACCAATTCTATTTTTCTATTGGTATTCTCCCTATTTTCTTCTCAACCAATTTCCTAACTAAATCTAGAATCTACTATTGATGCTGATTGTGATGTCCACTATCCCTTTGCCTTGATTGTTGAGATGGCCTTCAGCCATGGTATTGGACTTGAGGTTGAGGTGGTTTCTTCATGTACTGTTGAGGGGGGAACTAAAATGACTATTGGGGTGGTTATGAAGAATATGCACCTGGTGCTCCTTTAGGTCCGATAAATGGATCGTATTGTGAAGAAGACATAACTACATACTTGGAAATACTTTACCACTCTTTACCAATAGGATAATTGAATAGCCTTTTCATGTACCATCAAGGACATATTATTCTTGGTGATCATTTTGGAAGCAAACATGATAGTCATGGTTCTATCTTGAATAACAAATGTATCAAACTCCTCATTTTTTTTGGAATTTAAGATATCAATGACCATTGTGGCAATTTATTTCTTATTTTCCAACTCAACAAAAATATCTTGGCATCTTGTACTATGGTGGTTTCCAAATCCCATTCATCTTGAGCAATAATGAAATGGTTCCAATTCTTCATAATCACCACTAAACTTTCATCCCAATCCAAATGCTTTGCCCCTGCTAGATGGATTTTATAAGAATGCTTCTTGCTGAGATGATCTACTTCCTTTTACAATATATATTTGGTTCTCTTCAAATCCAGGACAATGGAATCCCTCTTATATCCACATGAATCAAAACTTCTACTTCTTCATCAAGCTTCTTGATCTCTTATTTAACCTAACTGAGCTCTGCATCGTTTAAGGTCATGTCTGTCATTACCTGGGCTAGTTGATCAGTTGGATTTGATGAAGTAGATGCTTATAAAGAAGTTCCTTTGGAGGTTAATAATTTGTACTTATCATCTTTCATGGTAGTTACTTCTTTTTCCAAACCCTTTGCTTTAGCTTTATACTCTAGAGCCATCTTAACCATTTGTTTTTTTTCCTCCCATACTGCCACTAGTTTTGGAATTGTACGTGTTATATTAAAGGAATATTTAAATTTGTTCCTTAATGCCTAAATTTGTTTATCCTTTCCTTTGAGGAGTCCCTATGCAACAGAAAGGTTAAGAGGATCTAACCCTTTCTCAATCACTTTATTATCCAGTTCTATAGCCTTCAAAAGTTTGTATTTATTGGCCACTGTTTCATTCTTTAACTGCTTTTCCAATATTTTGACTGTATTGTTGATATTTTCACATTCATGGAATGTTTTAACGCATATCTAAACAAGACATCTAATGTTAAATTACACAACTATACTTTGTCCAAAGGGATGAGTTCATCCACTTTGACTATCATTTGTGTGGCTATGTATAGGTTTGGAGTCATCCTTTCCCTAGAGATAGTTGGCTCCAATACTTCCACTTTAAAGGAACCATGCTTGATATCGACTAAAGATAACAAGTTATATTATCCTTTTGACATGAATTCTCCCTTGGGGAACATGCCTTTCTTCAACTATGTTCTTTCATATTGAATAAATGAGAATAGTCTTGCCAATCTAGATGTGTACATGAGAGCTTGAGAATATTCCTCTGGTCCTTGGGGATACCTAGATGTTGGAATTTTTTTGACAATAACTGATGGCTTGGAAGAAGACGAGGTTGCCACTCCTTGATCATGATGAAATTGTATGGATAACTAGTTCAATCCTTGGAATTTTAGTCTATGGTACTTCTTCCTCAGTTTTTGCCTTTCTATATCAAGGTTCTTTCTACATGGGTTCTCTTCATTCCTGCATCCTCCAAGATAAGAGTTGGTATAGTCTAATACTTTCTCTGTTTTCCTAGAAAAATGAATCTTTGAACCTCTTCCAAACTTTATAAATGTTTTATCATGTGAAGTTGTTCAAGGGGATGGTGTACATATTCTACTAGCTTTAGATTCTTCCTCTTTTCTGAGATAAGATCCATAGTATCATAGTTCCTTTTGAATCCCAAAGGTACATTTAGGTCCTTTAGCATTTCCTTCACCAACGCTTGAGTTGTACAGATCTTGACTATAAATGGACCTATTTGCTATGGAATTCTAAAAGTTATAATGCTTCTATTCTTCCTAAATTGGACCTCATCAGACTTAAATATTTGACCAATATATTCTAGAGAAAAATTTATCGGAGTTATAAAAGCGAAGAGATGCTAGGGAAATATTTTACATCCATAAATTCTAATCTTTGTATGATTATCAAGCAAGAACCAATCACCCCCAGCTGAGTGTAAGAAAAATTGCAGAAGTCTTTTGTATTCTAGAAACATCCTACAGAGAGAATTAACGTGCAGGATGGTATAAATGTCATCCATGAATTTATTAGAAAATTCATTATACCTATCATTCGTGGGGTGATGCAGGACTAGCTCAAGGATTAGATGCATAAAATGGTTTGGAAATTGGTAGAAAATCATGTATCATAAGTAGACCTAGTATATGAAATATCTAATAATAGAGAAGGGGCTATTTGTTCATTCATCATATCATCCATAAATTGGGCAAAGTCTGGTTGGGCATTGGGATTAGTTGAGGTATGAGTAATCTCTAAAAGAAAGTCATATACCATCTCATCCATGAATTGGTCATTGGTATAAACTAGAAGTTGATGGATAAGTTCCATATCAATGCAAGGGATCTTAGAAAAAATATCTGACCTGTAAGGGGGCTCTCCAACTGGTAATTCAACTTCAGAAGGTAACATGATTTAGAGGAAACTTGCTTTATCATCTAGTGACAATTATATGTACTTAGTGGTAAAATAATCCTCATTGAATTTTTTGTGTGGTACATCTGGTGCAATGTTGAGCATTTTATGAATGTTATTTTTTGTTAATATGGAACACCAGCATCCTGTCATGCACTACTAATGCACTTTATTCCACTAAGTAGAAATCATGCACCAACCTACTAGCTCATGGAATTGGTGCATCCTAGAGACAATCTCAAGGTGCAGGATGGATTCTCATAGGTGTAGGTAATCATGTTCTTCTTTAAACCTTTCCATCACTCCCCTTTCTATTTGATGTTCAACCGAGACAAATATTATGGTATCAAAAACTTCTACAAGTGAACCTGAAAGATGGTCCTCTAGCACTACAACGATAGTTGCAAGCTTAGGTACTAGAGGTGCTAGTGAAAAGGTAATGTGTGATGATAGAAGTGGAAAATACATGGTGAAATGAGAGAATTGGTGTCTTTGGAAGGAAAAAATAAATCTCAGCGTCGAGTCTTATCAATGCTCAGTGCTCTAGTATAATAAAGGGTCGAGTATTTCTTCTTCTTTCTTTAGAATTTTTGAGCCTACTCGGTTTAGAATTTAAATATCAGCTTCACTGTTATGTTATGAATGTTGTAAGTGAAGTTATGTTTGCTGTTAAATTGTAATTGAAACTTAAATTTTGGGAAGGTTAATTGAATTGCTTTATTGATTGGAGTTGATAAGAGGTGAAATATTTTCTGTTGTTGTTGTTGTTTCATCATATTTCACATCAACCCTAAGGTTGAAATTCACAGGATTAAGATTCAAGAAACCTCTAAAAGACTACGAAATTTCTTAATAGCATAAGAAACCTCTATTCACAAAATTTCTTGTTGGAAATGCTAGGCTTCGACCAAAGAAAAATGTTTATTACAAAACTATTATTATAAAAAATTTGACTCTAACACCCAGAAGGAAACCATCCACTAGAGGTTGGATGCTCAGCAGGGCTTGCAAGTTGCAAGGACCATAGTAGCAAGCTTTGGTTGTATTGGCCTTTGTTGTATGAAAATTCTGCAGTAGTACTAAATTCAGCCAAATTTTTGTACTGTGCAGATATGGGATGGTCAACATACTTTAATTGTTTTTTATGGTATACTTTATATACTTGATACCAGTCCATTTATAAACCCCCAAAAAACAGCCCAAAAACTCAAAAATATTTATATTAAAAAAGAAATGTAATAACTAAAGACACCTATAAATATGAACTAAGTCATCAAATTTTCAAGAAAATAATTATTCTTTCTATTCCTTGGACATACCTGTGATTCATATTAATATTCAAATCTTGCTGCTATGGCAAGGATTTATTCAGGAAACAATCAAGAAGATGAACTTTCTAGCAAAGTGCTTGCACACTAACGTTCATGATCACCAAAATAGTTGTCGTCTTGTCCCTACTCCACATCATTCAGCTCTAATCTCCTGCAGGTGCATAACCTGCTGCTTTCATCTGCTGAGACAACATTTCCAACTTTTCATAGATCTGTTGCATTTGTGGGTGTGATCTATCTCCTACAAAAAAAGCATGCACCTGTTTATTTACCTCAATATAACTACATCTAGGTTCCTTTCTTACCCCTCCATCTTTCATCATTTTCCTTACTTTTTCAATGCCATCCCACTATCCTGCTGCAGCATAGATTTTTGATAGAGCAACATAAGGTGTGGCTTTTTGGCTATCCAATTCAATGAGGCATTATGCAACAAATTCCCCTAGCTTTATATTCTTATGGATTCTACATGCAGCGATGAAAGAACTCCATACAATATAATCAGGTTTTATTGGCATTCTATTGATAAAGTTGTGTGCCTTATCCAGGTGCCCAGCTCGGTCGAAAGGGTCAACCATCCAAGCATAGTGCTCCATTGTGGGTGTAATATGATGATAGTGACTCATGCAATTAAATTATTGCAGGCCACTAGGCCTGAATGGCAGCACGCAGACAGAACTCCGACAAAGGTAACATGATCCGGTGATATTCCACAGTGCTGCATTTGTTCAAAGAGCCTTAGGGATTCCTTACCAAATCCATGCACACCATAGCCTACAATCTTTGTGATCCATTTTGTCAAACAAATCCACTCTTGATTACTTCTCATGGATCTCCAAGCCCTGTTCCAATGCTACCTGATCAGCACATCCTGCAATAACACTAGCAAGAGTCATTCAGTTTGGCTTCATGTCGTTCCTTTGCATTTCTCGGAAAAGCTTTAGGGCCTCTTCATTCCGGCCATTATGTACATATCCTGCAATCATTGCATTACACGATTCCACATTTCGTAGTGGATTTTTTTTAAAGAGCTTCAGAGCCTCATCAACACGCCCATGCTATGCATATTCTGTAATCATTGCAGTCCAAGAGACTAGATTCCTCTCAGGCATCTTCTCAAACAGTTTGTAAGCTTCATCAACACGCCCATTTTGAGCATAACCCGAAATCAATGATGTCCAAGATACCACATTCCTTTCAGGCATTTCATCAAAGATTTTGGAAGCGTCTTCAACCATGCAATTCTGTGCATATCCCACAATCATTGATGTCTAGGAGACCACATTTCATTCAGGTATTTTGTCAAACCGGTCCAGAACCTCATTAACATACCCCTTCTATCCATATCCTGCAATCATAGTATTCCATTTGACAACATATCATCTAAGAAATTTGTCAAACACATAACGTGCAGTGTTGATCTTCCCATATTTTGCATACATGTAAAGAAGGGCATTCCCCACAAAAACTTTAGAGTGAAACCCACTTCTGATTATTTCTTCATGAACCTCCGCCACTGCTTCCAAGTGAGTACATGCTGGGAGAAAGCTGGATAGAGTGAATTGATTGGGGAGAATACATGTTCCTTGCATTTGATTGAAAAGTGTCAATGCTTCTTTTCCATGGCCAGCCCTACAGTAAGATTCAATCGTGATACTCCAGGAGACCACATTTAGCTAAGGCATTTGCTCCAGAAACTTGTGACCATCGATTAAATTCCCACACTTGGCATACACACTTAGGAGTTTATTGGGCAGAGCCATGTCATGCTTAGCATTCTTTACCACCACAAGGGCTTTCAGTTTCGCCTGGTGACTGCCTACCTAGTGAAATTTCAAAGGTTAAGCAACTACAGGATGAATAAACTCGAGAAGACAACGAAGAAAGGAGATGATAGACCAGCGCCTTTTTTGACCACGAGGATTTTGGTTTTTTTCTCAAGCACTAAAAAACAACTTTGTATTATTAAACAAAGTTGTATCAACGAATTACATTTTTGTTTGAAAGAATAAAATATTCTCATTATCCAAAATAAATTACTACCTTGATAAAAGAGGATCTTAAGATCTTTATATTTTCTCCTCTCAACATTATTTTGACATTTTTGTACCTCTTATAATAAAAAACATATCATAATAATGATAACAAAATAAGAAATATGCCATCCCCAAAACACAAGAAATTAGTAAACAAAGTTTACTAAATGAACAACTCTTAAATCAAAAGAAATTCAATCTGTTCGATTCTATAGGAATTTCATCTCTAAGCTCTTTAAAAAAAATATTTCCATCCAATTCATCAATGCCTTTTTTTGAAAGTCTATCTGCTTCATCATTTAATTCTGTATATATATGCTAAAAAGTAATGTGTGAGAACTCAGATATCAACTTTCTAACATTTCCCATCCAATTTTCCAATAACAAAAAGTAAAGTACAGTTACCCCTCTAGCCCAATCTGTAGTATCTTTTAACTCACCAACAATCAGAATAGAAGCGAGTCCCATTCTCCTAACAAACCAAAGAAGTCCCTATAAGGCAACCAACTCCTCTCTTGTATTAGTTCTCTTTCCAACCCCAAATATGTTCCTTATATGGAGTTCTGCCACCAGTCCCTAAGATAACCTATAATATTTTCATAAACCAATAAAAGGATCAAAACCAATAAATACTTGAGTGCCTCGGCCGACGGCCCAACAAATCGACTGGTTAATAATGGGGAAAGACTTTAAAAAACTACTCTAAATAGATGAAACATTTTGAGCCTTCTTTATTGCATCCCGAAACCAATGGACCATAGCAACACATTTTAAACATTTAGCTTTCACAATTTTTCCCCACAAACCTTCATCAAATAAGCTTCTCCATAAGCTCTTTGCACATAAAGCCCTATTGAACCAATTTAGATTTTTGATCCCCCGTCCTACCATCAGTTTTGACTTTGATAGACTCTCCCATGAAGTCAAATGAAATTTTGAATATTCCAACTTTCCAACCCATAAAAACTGAAATATTTTCTTTCTTATCTTGTAAACCGTAGACTCCTGAATGATAAATAAAGAAAACCCAAAAAATGGAATGCTTTGTAGAACATAATTTACCAAAAAAAGTCTTCCTTCGAGAGGAAACCATCGAAATGACCAACTGTTAATTTTTCCTCTGAATATTCTTAATTAACCATTCCTAATCACCTTTTTTATACCCATTTGGTTTCAAAAAGAAACCAAGATACTTAAAAACCCCTTCTAACCCAGTCATCTTATAAGGAAGTAGAGAAGCAATCTGGTTTCT
>LPNX010329599.1:133142-149922 GCA_001517045.1 Pseudotsuga menziesii
AACTCTTATGGAACAAAAACAACATTATTACTGGCCATTGTAGCACCTACCCCTATCCTTACATGTGATCCATTTCCAATATTCTAGGCCATAATAATGTAAGGCGTCCCCTTATAGATGGTTGTTGCATGATTTGCTACAAAGAAAAACCCAATAACCATGCTATACATCACTGCAAAGTTAGCGGAGATTTATTGGCATGAATTGTTGTTGAATACAAAATTCTCCATCATTGGCTTCAATGAAAAGGGATCATTTTTTGGGAAAGATGGGACAGTCAAGATCGGAGGCTCATGTTCAGAATGCAACTTTTGACAGGGAAAATATTCTATGTCATTTGGCTGATATCACAATGTTTAGACCAAAGGCAACAGTCCATAATACAGCTAAGTTACTTTAAGATAGATACAAAGTGTCTCGAAGTTGGGGACAAAGCTGATGAGATTCATTAAGACACTTGTCCAACTTGCTCTGCACACACTACTACCCAGGATGCTTTAACAAGAAAGGATCTCTAGCAATAGATCTTTCATCAAGAGCCAAAACTGAAATTATAGCCACCTCAGAGACAGGTGAATACATATAAAATGCCGTCCATATATGCTAGTTATTTCCTATAAAGCAAAGCTTCCTTCAAAACTCTTGGTAGGATACAACCCTCAGTCATTAGTCTGTTTTCCCACCACCCTCAGAAGCAATTGCTTGCAGTGACCCAAAAGGAACACCTACCGTTCCATCACCATGGCATTCCATCAATAACGTTGATCGAACATACTATGGGAGTTGCAAACCAGTGACTGGTGGCACAGGCATATCTGACGATGAAGAGGAATGAGTAGATCACGAAGGATGAAAATGAATGCCTTATGCAGGCTTGGAAACAGAGGATGCTAAGCCATGTCCTTGAGCAACACCACCACTCCTCTTAGGTGCTTGTGTGAAAGGAACATGTTGTGAACCCCAAGGCATACTTGGTAGTGGATGTAGCATTGAAGAAGCAATTTCCCCAGGTCCATTTGAATTCCGGTTCACTGGAACCCAACTTCCAGATTCATGGTTGGTTGCTCTGTTCTCTGAACCTGCAGCAAACCAGGTATTGCTAGGAATACCCATCATCATGTTTATTGAAGTAGCTTCTTCTTTCTGAGAAGATGAGCGCTCCCTTACACCAGCATTAGAGCTGGAAGCATTGCCAAGTCTAGGCATAGAACTTTCATTCCATCCAACTGAATGCAAACTCCTCTGTATACCAGCAGGAGGCACATGAAACATACTGGACTGGCGCAGTTGGGCGCTAGTGCTTACACCTGCTGGGCCTGTGTCTACAGACTGATCACTTGAAAACAGTATTCTGGAATGTGAAGAATTTAGCTGCAAGTCAGGCATATACCTTCCAGCATTTCCAGATGGTCACATGTGAGGTAAACTTGGTTCTTGTTGATGAGGATGGTTGTGCCTTACTCGAACGCCTTACATTGTTATGGAGACATGCTGCAAAGAATGGGTTGATAACCAATTGACATTAAAACTAGATCTGTTGGCACTATGAGGCCCAATAAAGCAAAGAACAAAAGGATCATCCACAAACCAAATGAAACAACATCCTCTTAAGGGGTGATATGGACAGTTGTAAATGTACTCTCTGACTTCCACCTTTTAAAGATTCATGGAAATTCCATTGTCTTGAGTATTGACAGAAGATCAAAACTTAAGAGACAACGTATTGCACAGGCAACAAACATACTTGGGATCTCCACTTCAGCACACCTCTATAAGGAGATGTGATATACAAGTCAAGAGGTTCAGTTTTATTTAGTTCCATTGAGCTCTGAGTTTGGTACCTTTTGTCCTTATTTTCTGAATCTCATTTGTCCCTCCCTACTTCTATATATTCTCTTTTGTCGTCCTTTTAAGTCTTCTGTAATTTAACTCCTCTAGGTATGAGATCTACTTTGTCATACCTGTCACTCCACTTTCTTGCTTTCTACTTCTACAGATCCGAGAATAGTTATAACAGAGGTTAATACTGGAGAATACTACAGATTGAAATCTCTCTGCGATCTTTCATAACACAATTAAAGATCACCCATGAGAGACCAAGGTTGGTTACATTCAATTAGTTGTCACTCTTCTATCAGGTAGCAAGAGGCAATGTGACCACCTGATAGGAGTGTAAATTAATCGAAATTGACCACTGACATGGTATGGGTGCTTCTTGATTCATCCATTGTTCAGCATCGTCTTGGCATTATTGGCATCATTTATTAGGTTGAAGCAATGATTGATATTAAAGCCTAGAATTTTTAATTTGAATGAATTCCTTATGTGCTCCCTGCCATCAAAGCAGCATCGTGCATGTCTAATATTTGAAATTTATCAATCATCCACACTGGATCACTTCAATAGCCTTTAACTAGACCTTGGAGTCAGCAAATTTGAAATTCATATTTTTAATTAGAGCAACCTATATCTAGGCATGCCATTTCCCAAACTTATTTGATGTAAGACTACCATGGCAGAGAAAACCAGAGATCTATCGGAATAGTTGCAATAGAGTCTGGAGCCTTTCATTAATTAGTCATGGTTGAAGGAGATGGGTCATAGAATGATGTGGCTAATTTTCCTGACAACAGTGCTGCTACAGAAGATTGCCATTTGTCAGGCTGCATTGAAATAACAAACTAAGGATGGATTGACTATAGAGAATTTTGTAAAGTCGTTCATTGACAGCTGACATGAAGGGAAGGATGCTGAAGTAAGGAGGATATCTAGGAATTTCCTTTCATCAATTCATAGAAGCATGTATGGCATTGAAAATGTGTCACCATGTTCTGCCCAAGTACAAGATATCTTGACATCTTTACATTTTCATTAACTCTAATTGTAGAAGGTGCCTTTGGAAGATAAAATTGGGTGCAGATTTCTGAAAGACTGATGCACCTGTGAATAATGCTTCAATTACTGGCTACTTTATATGGTTGACAAGCTAAATACTTTGTGTTGTTCAAGTCTTGTGTCATTTAAGGTTTCTACCAACTAAATGATGTGAGTTTTATAAGTCAGTTTCTTATCTATTTGGTAGTCCTAAACTTATTTCAGTTATGCTCAAAATTCACTTGAACTGCACTTTCCTAATCCCTTTGTAACAGTAGAATGTACTCATCTGGACTGCAGTAAGTGTTTTTTAAGCTCTTCTTTGAAGTCTTAATAAAAAAGAAAAAATGTTTCAGCAGAATTATGATCATATTAATAGTAGAAGTCAAAATTTTGTATCATTCTAGTCATACCCTATCAATCTATCAATAACTGACAACTTTAACATGCAATTGGCTATTCTCTCGTCATCAAATGTAAGGCTCAGCAAGTCAAGTCAGGCTAAATGAAATAGGGGATCATATGGAGTTGACCATTCATTGGCGTAGGTGGCATGTGACTGGAAAAATATTTCTTATCCTCCAAATCATTAATGCCATATTCATTGAGGGATACTTTCAGGGTGCCCTCCCCATTAAATAGAGGGCCCACTGAATTCAAGTATAAAGGCTTGCCCTGACTGGAAAATTTAGTTGCAGTCCTTGAATATGCAACCGATACAGATATCCCCATGCATGTATCCTTACCTGAGATCTCACTCATAGGTTCTGAAGTGCCAGTTTTCTGCAAGGATGGAATTGCCATGTGATTTGCTTTCTATACTAATGTATGGTTTTCTGTGCATATTTTGCATGTCCTTAATGAATCACTAATTAAATTGGATGAACATACTACAGAACCATGCTCCGGTAATGGAAATAGTACAATCTTTCCTAAATCCTTTCTGACCAGCTCAGCAGTAGCCCCTAAGGAGACATTCATGTCATCAACTTTAACTACTGTAGATGAAGACTTATGTGCACTGCAACTTAGGGTTTTGTGCCTTCTGTGGGGATAAACTTGAAGTAGCCATTGATGTAGGTAATGAAATGTGATCGGACAAAGACTTATCTACCTTCCCATTACAATGACCAATTTCACTAAGCAATATCTCTAAGACACCCTCCCCTTTAGATTTGAAATGTGCCTTAGGGATCGGATGCAGGGTAGCAGTTGATGGTGCATGTTGCTACAGCTGCTGTTTTTTATTTCTCTGCTTGGATTTAGTTATCTTTCTCACATTTTCCATTGTTACATGACCTATTAACTTCACACAATCACTATTCTTCTTTTCCTGAAAAGAGTTATTTTGTTCCAGGCCAGGGGCAGAAACAGAAGTTAAAATAATATTTTCATTAGGAACAACTGTTTCTTGGCTAGGCATGTTCATTGGCAAATTCTTAACTGCAGCATCAGACTTCTTTATAGCTGACAGTTCAGTCACAGTAGTGAATTGTGAACCAAATATGTCTCCGCTGACAGCCACTAAAACAGCTAAAGGAGTTGAACCATAAATTCTCTCAGTAGCAGATGATGTTGAACAAGAAGATTTCATTTGCAGAGCCTCCAATGAAATGAGGCCAGTTTCTTCAACCCGAGTGAAAGGTTTTGATAGATCCAATGTTCCACCAGACTGTAACATAGTTGGCATATTTTGACCTGAAGATGTATGCACAGGATCAGACCTTACAGAAGTAGCACTTGATGATGATACAACTACCACTAAAACTGACGTATTTGGTTGCGGATGTAAATTAATTGAGTGGCCATATGATCCTGCTAGTATTGCTGAGTTGGAATTTAGTTTGTGATGACTGTTGAAAGCCATAGGCACACCAAGTTGTGGAGGTTTATAAGTTGAATATATTCCTAACAAAGTATTAGTGTCAGAAATTAGTTTAACAGTCCCGGTATTTGTGTGGGAATCCAGCTTTGTGCCCTTTGGACCAAATTTCAACTCTTCATGAGTCTCAGGAAGCTAGCAGTTGCTGCAACACTAGAAAGGTAGTCCAACAGATAGTTAATGTATAGGTAAGGACACTTGAGTTCATGTACGTTGAATTCATGATATTATCGCAGGTTCAAACACTGACCCATCACCAAGGATTAAAAATTGTTTAACAAGTCCCCCTCACTAATAAGGTACCTGAAAAACAATTGATATTGGATATTAAATGCTACAAATAGGAGGACTATGAGAAAAAATCTCCCAAAAGAGATTGCTAATTAAATTTTAAAAATTGCTATTCCTTTAAGGCATTGGATGACTCCCTGAACAATGTGTTATGGGAAAACAGAGGTTGCCAGATAAGAGGCAACAATTAGAATATTGCCGAATAACCTAGAAGCATTGAAATAGTAGCTTAGACCTGGAGAAAACTACAAGGGTTGGACTCATCAAGAAAAGTATGAGCAGAGGCAGTTGGACAAGAGACAAGAATTAGGAGATTACATAATAACCTGGCAGCATTGAAGCAGTTAGTAAGGCTGAGGGTAAACTATGGAGGTTGGGTACAAATTCATCAAAAAAATGAGCTACTTACCAGAAAGCCTAGCATTACCGGTAAATGATCTCTAAGGAGTGTGGGCATAAAATTCTACTATCTAATGGAATTTTGATCCATAGTGATCTAATACAAATGCCTCCAAAGGATGGACCTAAAGAGTAAAATATCTTGGGGAGAAAACATATATCATACAAGAATACTTTAAATTTCTTGGTTGGAAATCTTGAAAAATGACAAGCAGGAACACTTGGTTGGGTAAATCCAGGAGAGCTATTGACATGAGAAATTGAATCAAGAGACGCTAACTACCATCCCATTGGCACACTCGTAATCACTAAAGAAGCATGCCAACTGTCACCAAAATTTTATCACAAAATAAGCATGTACTTTTAAATAAAAGGATAAGATGTGAGTTTGTCAAACAACTGGACTTCATCAACAGTTGTGTAATAACTAAAAGGTCATTCCAACAGCTGGATGATTAGCTATCAATTCAGCCTAGGCCAGGTGGTGGAGAGTAGGAGTGTTATCCTCAATTCAAGTTTCTCACAACATTTTACTAATCAGAAAGATTGGTATATTGATTTTGTTGAGGACAAATACAACTCTAATTCTGTATTCGAGTGGTGGAGAAAATGCAGAGTTGAGAAGTGGGAAAGTTCAGATGAGAGGTAAGAGGTTGTTATTTATGATGATGTCCCTAGTTCACAGAAAAAAATATTTTCTGTTAGTTGGATAATGAAGCATAGCCCACAGTTCAATGTTTTCCTTCAGTAATAATCAAATTTTAATTGCTGACAAGAAGTGCAAGAAGATGATTTATAAGTGCCAAAGATCACGGTTTGTTTCAATTGGTGGATGGTAAAAAAAAGTTGGCAGTCAGCAGATTCATTTTCATGAAAGAGAGAAAGACACTTAAGGAGGGTGAATAGGAGGAAATGAAGTAAAATGGTGCTTTCTCAAAGAAGAAAACACAAAACTTTGATATCTTGAAGCGCCAAGATGTTGAAAATTTGATATTTTAGAATAAGCTGTAGACGGGTTAAACGAGTTGTTTTTATTTAGGGAGTATAGGGTGGTAACCAAGTTGAGTAACCAAAGATATAAGCCAATCCAAGTAGCCAAGTGAGTAGCTATGGATCCAGAGCCTTACTAGTCAGCTATGGAAGTGGGGGAAAGGATCCAAGGGCATTCCTACCCATCAGAGGGAAAATTTCTTTTTGTTCTGCAATCTCTCCCTCCTGGCCTGTAACCCTAAAACGAGAAGGTTTCGAAATATGTACGTCCTCCCCCACAAAAAACATGGATTATTTGGGTTTTATATAAGTATTTATGCATGTAATGAGCGCTCAGGATAACCCATTCAAATGAAAAGTTACACATATATATAGTTTGAGTTCGAGTTTAGCTCCACAAGAAACCATAACCTGCAGTGCTGAGAAGGCGGCATATGTATTGGACAAAGTTGAAGATACTTACTTGGGGGTTACTACTGAGTTGGCCAGGAAGCCTTTAGGAAAGATTTCACAATTGTCTTGTGGGGATCATTTTCGACTATAAATTAGCAGTAACAAGACATAACCTTTGAATATGAGCTGAATCTAAGGGTTGAAATACATTTTTGGGCATGTTTCAGTCTTAGAAGGTGATGAATAACAACATAAAACTAGCTTTGGTAAGTTCTAGTACAATTTTGATGGTTAAAGCTCCAATTTTGGGCATGAGCAGGGATGGTAAGAGAACTCAATTCTCATTTACAAACTATTTGGAGGGGTTTTGAGTGCATTGTGTGCCCTAGATTAACAATATAAAAATTTGATATAGCCTTTTGCATTAGAAAATGTGACAAAAGTATAAACAATAGTCATAAAATCCTTAAAAAATCTAGGTTTGATGTGTGTTAGGGACTCGTGTATGAAACGAAAGCCCTATAGAGGGTGATTTACCTGTGTGACCATTCATGCCTTGTTTGGAGTATTGTTCAACCCATGTGGGGCACTCATGGCAAGTTTGGATAGGTTTGCATGGTAGATTGTGTAGCAATTGTTGTAGTAGCATTTGGATCCTTCAGTCAAGTTGAATCCTTGAATCATTACACAAGTGGAATCCAACAAAGTGTTTGCTCCATATATGTATGGAATTTAACTTAATAAAGGTGCACAATATGGAAGTTTATGAGAAGTTTTGGAGCTTGGGTCTCCTTTTGTTCAGTATATGTGACTTCAGGAAATAAAATTATAAAGATAACCATCATGTTTTCTAGCTCTTCTCATAGAGATGAATATTTAAATTTGGAAATGTCCTATATGCTTGGAGGCAAGGTTGGATGAAACTAGTAAATACTTTTTTGTTGCTGTTTCAAAAGGCTTAACTTTATAAGTCAATATAATGTACAAAGAGTAATCCTTTACATCATTGAATTTCCTCTTACCACCACAATGAGGAAGGAAATCATATCCAACTGGGCTGTAATAGTAGAGGACACAATGTACTCTCCTAGAAAGGAACAAAATCTAACTGCAGCTAGATTTTTATCATGGTGTAATGTATTTGATAACAATGTGGTTGTGTTAGATGGAAAAATACCTTATGAAATTTAACATACTTTAGCTTTACTGACCCTGCAATGTTTTAAGAACGAAAACTAAATATAGCCATATTTACATCATTGTGCATTGTGATTGATGACAATGTGGTTGTGCTAGATGAAAAGCTACATTATAAAATCTAACACACATTAGATTTCACTCATCGTACAATGATTTAAGGATGAAAGCTAACTCCAGCTTGATTTCCATCACGGTGCAATGCGATCAATGACGATGTGTTGTGTTAGATGGAAAACTACGTTATGAAAGCTAACACACATTATCTTTCACTCATTATGCCATGTTGTTATAAGGAAAGCTAACTCCAGCTAGATTTGCATCATGGTGTAATGTATTTGATGACAATGTCACTGTGTTAGATGGAAAACTACCTTACAAAAGCTAACATACATTAGTTATTACTCACCATGCAACGTTTTAAGAACGAAAGCTAACTCTAGCTAGATTTCCAAAATGGTGCATTTTGATTGATGACAGTGTGGTTGTGTTAAATAGAAAACTACATTATGAAAGTAAACACAAATTAGATTTCACTCACTGTGTAAATATTTAATGTTGAAAGCTAACTCCAGCTAGATTTCCATCATGGTGCAATGTGACAATGTGGTTGTGTTAAATGGAAAACTACCTTACGAAAGCTAATACACACTAGCTTTCACTTATCGTGCCATGTTGTTAAAAGAAAGCTAAATCCAGCTAGATTTTCATCATGGTGTAATGAGCTAACACACATAAGCTTTCCTTTATAGTGCCATGTTGTTAGAAGGAAAGCTAACTCCAACTAGATTTTCATCATGGTGTAATGTATTTGATGACAATGTGGTTGTGTTAGATGAAAAACTACATTATGAAGGCTAATAGATATTAGCTTTACTTACCGTGCAATGTTTTAAGAATGAAATCTAACTCCATCTAGATTTCCATCATGTTGCATTGTGATTGATGATAATGTTTGTGCTAGATGACAAAATACACTATGAAAGTTTAGACATATTAGATTTCACTCACCGTGCAACGATTTAAGGATGAAAGCTAACTCCAGCTAGAATTCCAACACAATGCAATGTGCTTGATGACAATGTGGTTGCGTTAAATGGAAAACTACCTTATGAAAGCTAACACACATTAGCTTTCACTCATTATGCCATGTTGTTTAAAGGAAAGCTAACTCCAGCTAGATTTCCATCATGGTGTAATGAGCTAACACACATAAGCTTTTCCTTATAGTGCCATGTTGTTAGAATGAAAGCTAACTCCAACTAGATTTCCATCATGGTGTAATGTATTTGATAACAATGTGGTTGTGTTAGATGAAAAATTACCTTATGAAAGCTAACATACGTTAGTTTTATTGACCATGCAATGTTTTAAGAATGATAGCTAACTCTAGCTAGATTTCCATCATAGTGCATTGTGATTTATGATAATGTGGTTGTGATAGATGGAAAACTACATTATGAAAGCTAACACATTAGATTTCACTCACTGTGCAATAAATTAAGGATGAAAGCTAACTCCAGCTAGATTTCCATCACAGTGCAATGTGATCAATGACGATGTGTTGTGTTAGATGGAAAACTACCTTATGAAAGCTAACACACATTATCTTTCACTCACCATGCCATGTTAGAAGGAAAGCTAACTCCAGCTAGATTTGCATTATGGTGTAATATATTTGATGACAATGTGGCTATGTTAGATGGAAAACTACTTTACAAAAGCTAACACACATTAGCTATTACTCACCGTGCAACGTTTTAAGAACGAAAACTAACTTTAGCTAGATTTCCAAAATGGTGCATTTTGATTGATGACAATGTGGTTGTGCTAAATGAAAAAATACATTATGAAAGGTAACACATATTATATTTCACTCATTATGCAACGATTTAAGGTTGAAAGATAACTCCAGCTATATTTCCATCATGGTGTAATGAGACAATGTGGCAGTGTTAGATTAAAAACTACCTTATGAAAGCTAACAAACATTAGCCTTTACTCACTGTGCAATGTTTTAAGAATGAAAGCTAACTCCAACTAGATTTTTATCATGATGCATTGTGATTTATGACAATGTAACTTTGTTAGACAGAAAACTACACTATGAAAACTTACACACATTAGATTTCACTCACCGTGCAACGATTTAAGGATGAAAGCTAACTTCAACTAGATTTCCAACACAACGCACTGTGATTGATGACAATGGGGTTGTATTACATGGAAAACTACCTTATGAAAGCTAATACACATTAGCTATAACTCATCGTGCCATGTTAAAAAAAATCTAATTCCAGCTAGATTTCCGTCATGTTGTAATGAGCTAACACACATAAGCTTTCTCTTATAGTGCCATGTTGTTAGAAGGAAAACTAGCTCTAGCTAGATTTTCATCATGATGTATTGTATGTGATAACAATGTGGTTGTGCTAAATGGAAAACTACATAAGCTTTCCCTTATAGTGCCATGTTGTTAGAAGGAAAACTAGCTCTAGCTAGATTTTCATCATGACGTATTGTATGTGATAACAATGTGGCTGTGCTAGATGGAAAACTACCTTATGAAAGTTAACATACATTAGTTTACTCACCATGCAATGTTTTAAGAAGGAAAACTAACTCTATCTAGATTTTCATCTTGGTGCAATGTGATTGATGACAATGTGGTTGTGCTAGATGAAAAACTGCATTATGAATGCTAACACACATTAGATTTTTCTCACTGTGTAATGATTTAAGGAAGAAAGTTAACTCCGGCTATATTTCCAATACGGTGCAATGTGTTTGATGACAATGTGGTTGTGTTACATGGAAAACTACCTTATGAAAGATAACACATATTAGCTTTCACTCATCGTACCATGTTGTTAAAAGAAAAACTAACTTCAGCTAGATTTCCATCATGGTGTAATGTATTTGATGACAATGTGGTTGTGTTAGATGAAAAAATACTTAATGCAAGCTAACATACATCAGCTTTACTCACCATGCAATGTTTTAAAAATGAAAGCTAACTCTAGCTACATTTTAATCATGGTGCATTATGATTGATGACAATGTGATTGTGCTAGATGAAAAACTACATTATGAAAGCTAACACAGATTGCGTTTCACTCATCGTGCGATGATTTAAGGACAAAAGGTAACTCTAGCTATAATTCCATCACGGAGAAATGAGATCGATGACGATGTGGTTGTGTTAGATGAAAAAATACCTTATGGAAGCTAACACACATTAGCTTTCACTCATTGTGTTATGTTGTTAGAAGGAAAGCTAACTCCAGGTAGATTTGCATCATGATGTAATGTATTTGATGACAAACTACCTAGCATGATGTAATGTATTTGATGAAATGTAATGTATTTAACGCACATTGCAACATTTTAAGAACAAAAGCTAACTCTAGCAAGATTTTCAACATAGTGCATTTTGATTGATGACAATTTGTCTATGTTAAATGGAAAACTACATTATGAAAGCGAACACACATTATATTTTACTCACTGTGCAATGATTTAAGGTCGAAAGCTAACTCCAGCTAGATTTCCATCACGGTGCAATGTGACAATGTTACTGTGTTAGATAGAAAACTAATCTAGCTATGTTGTTAGGAGCAAATCTAACTCCAACTAGATTTCCATCATGGTGTAATGTATTTGATGACAATGTGGTTGTGTTAGATGGAAAACTAACTTATGAAAGCTAACAACGACTAGATTTACATCATGGTGCATTGTGATTGATGACAACCTGGTTGTGTTAGATGGAAACTACATTATGAAAGCTAACACATTAGATTTCAATCATCATGCAATGATTTAAGGACTAAAGCTAACTTCAGATAGATTTTCGTCATGGTGTTATGTATTTGATGACAATGTGACTCTTTTAGATAGAAAAGTACCTTATGAATTCTAACACACATTAAATTTCACTCACCGTGTAATGTTTTAAAAATAAAAGCTAACACTAACTAGATTTCCATCTTGGTGCAATGAGCTAACGCACATTAGGATTTCATTCACCGTACAATGCTTTAAGAATGAAAACTAACACATTGTTACAAGGAAATCTAATTATAGCTAGATTTCCATCATCATGTTATGTATTTGATGACAATGTGATTGTTTTAGATAAAAAGCTACATTTCGAAAACTAACATACATTAACTTTCACTCAACCATGCAATGTTTTAAGAACAAAAGCTAACTCCAACTAGCTTTCCATCAGGGTGCAATGAACTAACACACGTTTGTTTTCACTCATCATGCCATATTGTTAGAAGGAAAGCTAACTCCGGCTAGATTTCCATCATGGTGTAATGTATTTGAGGACAATATGACCGTGTTAGATGGAAAACTAATTTACGACAGCTAACACACATTATCTTTTACTCATCATGCAATGTCTTAAGAACAAAAGCTAACTCCAACTAGATTTCCATCATGGTGAATTGTGATTGTTAACAATGTGGTTGTGTTAGATAGAAAACTACATTATGAAAGCTAACACACATTAGATTTCACTCATTGTGCAATGAGTTAAGGACGAAAGCTAATTCCAACTAGATATCCATTGTGTTACAATGTGATTTATGACAATGTGGTTGTGGTAAATGAAAAACTACCTTATGAAAGCTAACACACATTAGCTTTCTCTCATCATGACATATTGTTAAAATGAAAGATAACTCCAGCTATATTTCTATCATGGTGTGATATATTTGATGACAATGTGGTTGTTTTAGATAGAAAGCTACCTTATGAAAACTAACACACATCAACTTTCACTCATCGTGCAATGTTTTAAGAACGAAAGCCAACTCCAACTACATTTCCATCATGGTGCAATGTGATTGATGACAATGTGGTTGTGTTAGATTTAAAACTGCATTATGAAAAACTAACACACATTACCTTTTACTCACGGTGCAATGTTTTAAGAATAAAAGTTAACTGTAACTAGATTTCCATCATGGTGCTATGTAATTGATGATAATATGGTTGTGTCAGATGAAAAACTAATTGATGACAATGTGGTTATGTCAGATGAAAAACTACTTTATGAAAAGTAACACACTTTAGCTTTCACTAACCGTGTAATGTTTTAAGAACGAAAACTAACTCTAGCTAGATTTCCATTGTAGTGCAATGTGATTGATGACAATGTAGTTGTGTTAGATGGAAAACTTCCTTATGAAAGCAATCGCATGTTAGGTTTCACTTACCATGCCATGTTGTTAGAAGGAAGCTAATTCCATTATATTTTCATTATGGTATAATGTATTTGATAACAATGTGGTTGTGTTAGACATAAAACTACCATATTAAAACTAACACAAATTAGCTTTTAGTCACCATGCAATGTTTTATGAATGAAAGCTAACTACAGCTAGATTTCCATCATGGTGTAATGTGATTGATGACAGTGTGATTTTGTTAAATGAAAAACAACATTATGAAAACTAACACAGCTAGATTTTCATCATGGTGTAATGTGATTGATGACAATGTGATTTTGTTAGATGAAAAACTATATTATGAAAACTAACATAGTTAGATTTCTATCATGGTGTAATGTGATTGATGACAATGTGATTTTGTTAGATGAAAAAATACATTATTAAAACTAACACGCATTAACTTTCATTCAACGTGCAAAATTTTAAGAACGGAAGCTAACTCTAGCTAGATTTCTAGCACATTCATACACATACATAAATAATATAAGTCCCATGTCCAAAGTCAAATAGGAATTTGGTGGTTTTATTGGAGTTGATATCTATCATTCTCTAATAATCCTTGGATCTCTTATTGTTATCTATTCATATATATTTTGTGTAATTTATATGTAAATTCATTTTTGCTAGCATGCACAAGATGTAGGGTAACAATGTTTCATGGCATACAAAAGGGCTACCCTATTGTTTTGAATTATTGCAACTATATTACTTTTTTGAACATACACTTCATATGGCTTAACCTTAATTACAAACTACAATTCAAATGTGTTACAGAAATTGGGAGGAGTTACAATGGAAAATATAATTTTGACAAGAGGAGACTATGTTGACCTCCTAATTAATGGTCAAGTTGTTGGACTATGAAGGGTTGAATCTATAGAGACTACAACTCATTATGGTGGACAAAGGCTTAATGTAGGATATGTTATGGTTTTGATAATTGATGTCATTGAACCACATTTGATTGTGGAAGATGTTGATGAAGGGCACTTACATCCATGGAAGATCATATATTTGAGGCATAACAAAGGTAAATTAAAATCTTGAAGAACATGTTAAGTGTTTTTGATAGTGCATTGCTTGTTTTTTTTGTCCAAATACTAAGTTTGTTTAATTTGCTGTGTAGATGCAAATGTCTCTTCTGCATTTTCTATTAGAGACAAGGTAGATCTTTTGCATTGTGGATTGAAGGTGGGTGAAGGATCCATATTCAATATAGAGATTGGTCATAAGGTGCATGGCAAGATGGTGAAAAAGAGATCCATAGTGGTTAACATTGAGAAAGTGTTAAAATATGATGCTCTTTTGCCAAATCTAACAGGATTTGAGAATACACTAGGGGGTGCATTGGGATCTTATGAGGTTTGTCCAGAATCAGATTTGGAACCTCATTGTCATGATCATTCAGTAAATAATCCCCAAGATAGACTTACATTCACATGTAAAAAGGTTTCTCTTACACATGAATGCATAGGAACAAGCATGCACATTGCCAAAGGGATCATAGTTAATGTCCGTGAGGATGACATGGTTGAGGGTGAAATGTTAGGTGAAAAGGAATTCGATGTTTTTGTGGAAGACATAGATAGAAATTGTGAAAGGTGTAGGATTGGGGATAAGTCTATACATTGTTTGGTTAGATGGCCAATAAATAAGTTGGTGGACAATGAAGGTGAGATTTTAAGGGTGAATGAAAATTTCAAGGAGGCACCCAAGGAAATGGCAGTATGGGATCTTATAGAGGGCACAAGTCCTTTAAACACATGGGATGATGATCTTTATAATGAAAAAGATCCAGACTCAATTACTATGCACGCAATGAGGCCATATAAAAGGATTAAACGAGTTGTGGCTACAAAAAAAGTTGGAAACTTTCAAATACAAAGAGATGAAGAGAAAGAAATCTGACTTTTGGCAATGGATGAATGTTGCAAACAAGATTGTCTTCAACATGTGGATAGGAAATCCATTACAACTGCTAGAAGGGGTATGAGACTCTTTAAAAAAAATGACATTAGGGAATTTGTCTTGAATTCACTCCTTTCCAACACAATCATGTCAAAGAGCCATGGCCATGGCCTACCTCCTACTATTAGGAAATCAAAGGACATGAGGTTTAATGGAGATATTATTTGTAAGAAAGCATGGTACAAGATACATAATATTGTTCAAAGCACCTTCTATACTTACCAACATAATTTCCAACAAGGACATGTCAAAGGAATTCATGGTAACACCAAAAAATGCAAACCATGTGCACATACCGTGGCAGCCATAGAAATATTGCACAAAATTGTAATGGATAATTCAAACTTTTCACTGAACCAAACATGACGAGTTGAAGAAGATGGAACATCTGCTCCTTTAAGATTGCTTCCATTAATGTACACCTAAATTTCTTTGTTAAAAGAGATCAACGAGGCTCTTCAAGAGCTAAATTTTCCATCAATATCACAACCAACAATGAGCAAGATTTGGAATATTCATTTTCCAGATGTGGCATTCTCAAAGAACACTAACTTCAGTAAATGTAGTGAATGTATCATGTTGAAAGCACAGATGAAGATAGTGAATACAAAAGAGCTGGAAGAAAAGGCACGAGCTAGACTGAAGAAACATAACAAGATTGTTATGTGTGGAAGATATTGCTACTATGCCCACATAATTATGTCAGAGCGGTATATATTCTTTACCTGAGATGATGGATACATATCGCACAATAGAAGAAAAAATGGTGTTTCCACCTAAAATTATTGACAAAGTGTATGACTTCAAAAAATTTCTTAAAGGGTACATCAAGGAGGGGAAAAATGCACCAGTTGGACATCTTAATGTCCAGTACTTCCAATTCCTTGTACTCAATGATGTTCCAGTTATGAGGTATAAAGAATCCATAGAGACATTGAGTGGTCAGAACCAGTGGAGTTGTGGAATATAGATGATGAAGGCTGACTTATATTGCCCACAGGGAAGCCATATTTCTTACGTCCCAAAGACAATGATGCATATTTAAAAGAACTAAAGGAAGGAATAACAACATACATAAAAATGTGGAAAGAGACTATTGGCAATGAGAATTCACCAATTGTTATAGAGGAATGGAATGAAAAAATAGATTATTGGAAAAGATTTCTTGATGCATTAGATGGAATATACAATGACCATACACCCTTGGATGAAAGTGATTCTTCTTTTGATGATTTTTGGCCAAAGACGAGGCAAAATGTTAACGTTGATGGTAATGCACTCCATGCAATATCAAGTATTATGGATGGGGATTTTGATAATGTGATAGATGAACCGGTATATGTTGGACCCAAGTGCAACAAGCCAAAGCCAACATTCGATCCTAGAATTGATGTTGAGAATGGAAAGATGTTGCTTGTTAGATCAGGAAATGAGGATCAAGGAGAGATGATTTGGATGGCAAAAGCCACCTCAGATATCTTCCAGGATGATGACAGTGAGACCCTTCATGTAAAGATTGATTGGTGGCAGCCTAGCTCAG
>LPNX010329599.1:162749-186268 GCA_001517045.1 Pseudotsuga menziesii
ATTTCCTTACTGTCAAATCTCCACCAAGGACAACAGGCTTCTCTGTAACTCTGGAAGATAGAGAACGTTCTTCAACAAGAAATCAGGGAATCCGGGCATCTTCAGTCGAATGGTGCCCATTCCCTTTGGTTTAATACTTGACTTATCTGCAAAGTAAACTATGCCATCTATTGTTTCATTCAGTTCTTCAAAACAGTCTTTTCTAAATGTCATATGTGATGTTGCACCAGTATCAAGCAGCCAACAATCTTTATAAGATGAAAGAGAAGTCATTTCATTAATTCCAAGATTACAATGTGCAACAATACAAGAATCAGAAGATTTACTAGCATCTTGGTCATCTTTCTTCTGGTTATGTTTGTCTTTGATGGAGTCCCATGAAGCCCAACACTGATCTGATGTGTGCCTAGTCTTTCCACAATGCTTGCATTGCAGATCTGATCTTTTGTTTCTGCCCCCTCTGCCTCGGAAGTTTCTTCTTCCTCGTCCTCTCTTGCTGCAATCTCCCTTGGAAGGGTATTTGGATTGGTATTTGCCAGCTAGGGAAGCACCAATACTAGATGCCAAAGAGTGCATCTTTACAACTATTAGTTTATAATAATAAACTTGATATGACAAAGAGAAATAGAAAAAATAATAACCTTGCAGGTCTACAGTCTCTGCCAAGGTGAATTACAATCTCAACTTCAAGTTTTAAAAATGATACAATGACAGAGAAAATATTACAACCAACAGTCAACAATTATCTCAACTCTTCGCAGATTTCAAAATCAAAACTTTATGCAGTCAACATGATGGGCAGAATCTACTTTCACGTAGAATGTGGTCACAACTTCAGTCTTCAAGTGGATGTTTGCAGCAATCTTCTTTCTTCAACTCGGTCATCACAATTCATTAATAGACAACAACCATGTTCATACAAAAGTCGGGTCATACAACCGCATTATTCTTAATTCATACACATCAAAATCTTCAAATTAATTCAAATCAATAGTCACTTCATTCAGCTCCCATGTTGAGCTCAATGTTTGTCTCTGCTCGCAGAAATAATGATAGCTCAAATGTTGTAAATGTGGTCTATTATGCAGCCCTTTTATAGGGTGAAAAATAACCTTCAAATTAATTCAAATGTCACTTGGTAAGCCGCATCATACTTCATACACAACAGTCACAACATTCATGACAGCATTCATGGGCCTCTTTCATTCAACACAAATGAAAAAGTTTGCAGAATGTACCACTCACACTCCAGCACTAAATTAGGGCAAAATTAGGGTTTTTGTATTTCAATTAACAAAAACGTTTTGCCTCCACGCTCATATATCTTCAGTACGCAGCATATACATATCAGTCACAAGCAGCATACATTATTACTCCAGCGCAATAATCAACGCATCGGTCTTCAGCATTCATGCAGTCTCCAGCAGTCACGCAGCCTCCTCCACGCAGCATATATATCAGTCAGTATGATATATATCAGTCACCTCCATGCAGCGCCAATGTTGTGCAGCGAAATGGCAGCCTCAATGTGACTTCAGTCTTCAGCATAAACTCAACGCATGTCCTTCGAATGATAGCACAAAACTTCAAACCCTTCATGCAGCTTCAATCAACAGCTTCATGCTACCAGTGTCCAGCTTCACGCAGGTGTCTCCACTCAGGTAGTCTCTAACGCAGCTAGCAGTCTAGGGTAGATTTAGGGTTTTATTCCCACGATCAAAAGCATTATCTCCATGTGATATATCATGGAGTAACACAATCCTGAAGTAAGATACTTTACTCCAAAAATCTTCAACGCGGTGTTCAAACCAACGCAGTCTTCATACCAATGCAGTCACAAGATAGGTTGCAGCAAATAATACACTCAACGTAGTCACACGTAGTATAGATAACAGCACTCTTCAATAATCTAGTTGAAATTTCTCCACGCAGATGTATTTACACTAGTAGGGTTGCACCAATATTTCTATGACGGCATGCGAAGCTTGGGAATCGCTTTCTATCTCAGCGTTGTTTGGGTTGGAAACTTTCTCAATACCCTACTCATCACCATTGTTGAGAAAGTTAGCGAGATCCAAAGACATAAGACCTGGTTTACTCCCAATCCCAAGGGATATCATTTGGATTATTTCTACTGGCTTTTGGCAGTTCTCTCGCAAGTCTCCACGCTATTCTTCACGGAGTATGCCCACAACGTGTCTGTCTGGGCTGCGGGCCTTAGAATCAGAAGAGCTACGATGAGAAAAGGCAACACTCAAAGATTGTATGGAGAATTTCGGAGACACTACAGACCAGATTCACCAATCTCTAGTGGAAATGGTGAAAGGATAATCGCAGCTCTGATATACTCAAACTCACGCAGCAGAAGGAGGAGATCGCAAAATAATATGGTCTCACGCAGAAGAATACTCATTCACCACGTTCAAGGGATTAGGGTTACACTTCCAGAGTCTTCAACGCAGCAGTAGTCTCATGAGAATGAGAATAACGCATACAATGAATGCACTGGCAGGAGGGAAGAGCAGAGGACAGACTGGAGGTCTGGCAATGCACTGGCAAGCATACAGGCTGCCAGGACTGAAATTTAACAGCAGGAGTTATGGCAGGAACCCGCTCTGATACCACTTGTTGGTAATAACTCCCGATTCAATTCTATTCATGGCTGAAACATTTATTTATACATTACAATGTGGCGGTTGAGAACCAGCCTTTTCACCTTCCTATCTATTCATATTCCTATTTATTATTTATTTACAATAATCCGGACGGATTATTTTAACAATAGGTATTATTATTATTATTATTAAATATTATGATTTTGGACTTTCTTGACCACATCAACAAAATTAACCTAATTGTAACAAGTGTATAGCATGATTCATTTCATGATTGTCCTATTTTGTTACAATTAAATGCATATTAATTAAAAGCTTCTGTTAAATGGTGGTTAAAGAAACGCTTAACAATTTGTTTTTTGTTTTTTTATTAAATAGTATTTGTTTTGTTCCTATATTAACTCTAACAATAGTATGTCTACCCACATTTACTTGCCACTTTATTTGTGATGTTGCAGAATATTTATACTTTATGCTATTAGATACTAGCATGCCTACTTAGTTTGTGGCTAGATCACGTAGATAGGGATTAAATGGTTGAGATAGTTATGGAATGGAAGAGAGTTTGGAAATATTTTTTATTGCTCATATTCTTCTAGTTAAATGGGTTTAATTGTGAGTTATCCATGTCTAGCTACATGTTATCACTGACATTCTTCTTGTTATCCATTTATCAATTATCAATATCAATTAATTTTTATATTTTTTTTCTTTTTGTCTCACATTATCTGCCATGAACTCTTGATTATGCATTCATCGCATTCATCATATGAGTTATTCATGCATTGCTACCAGTTATCCATTAATTAGGGATAGAGACACTCTTGTGATGAAGATTCTTAGGCGATATCAAAAAATATTTTCAAAGAATTGAAATAATCGTGCGCTTAGAGTCTGATCTCTGCTCATGACGATGAACACTGCAAGTTTCGAACAAATGTTGATCAGATTCGGCTCCTTGTAGCTCTATTTGGTCCGCTGTGAATTGGGTTGCTGAATCTTTCGAGGAAGAAAAGCTGCACTCTGAATTGGGAGAAGCAGGAAAGTAACAATTAGTATTCTGCATTGCCAGTGGCTGCGACAAAAAATTATTGACGGCCATGGGAGTTGTGGCCACAGTACAAGAACTGGATGAATGCGTGGACACACTAGGGTTTACAGCAGCAGTTCCAGTCTACGTCAGACGTTTCTTCAAATGGGTGTTTTGGATGTGATTCTGCACCCAGCTGACCGTAAAATAACTTGACGATGTTTAATGCATTTAAATATTTCCTGCTGTATTTTCAATCCATGCTAGATTTTTATTCCCTTTCCAGAAGCATGTTTCGACACGATTTCCATGCTAGATATTTATTCTCCTTTCTCGATAGCATGTTAAGAAAAGATTTTGATGGAAAAAATTTTGAAGTTTGTTTTAAAATATCACGAGTACTCTATTTATGCATGAAGCATGACAATCAAAGGTTTTTATGTATACAAGAGTATTTTTAATTGAAGCATGACAATCAAAGGTTTTTATGTATACAAGAGTATTTTTAATTGAAATCTTTGAGTTTTTTAAATTGGATGTTATTAATCAGAACAATTTGGATTAAGAAAGCAATCTTTAAGAATTGAAATTGGTTAGTATTTTTTTTTTAATAATTTGAAATTGAGGTGGTTACGAATTTGGTAAAGAGATTTAAATAAATTTAAGTTAAGGGTTTTGGTTTTTAGTTTTTGTGTTTTTGTTATTGGGATGATCAAAATTTTTAAATATGATTTTGAATTGATATAAATCTAGGTTATATTGTTTGTATGTTATGGATGTTTTGAAAATATTTTCAACAATTTTGAGTTTTATGTTTATCTAATATTTAATTCTAACTTTAAAATGCCATTTTCATATCTCTTCCTAAAAAATATCCATTATTAAGTGAATACTCCTAAAATCTCTCTATAGCTGATTTGTTTTAACAACATAAATACACATTTAAAACCATTTTGGCAAACGAGTGACACCTCCTTCACAATTTTGGAATGGATTTACATAAACGGCACATGTTATGTTAGAATTGCAACATTCAAGCAACATGGTTGATGATTCACATTTGGATCCATTTTGGTGATAGAGCTCCTTAAACTTAACATATAATGTTAGAATTGCTATATTCACAATTGATTTCACGTGCATTTAAGGTGGGAAATTATGACTTTTTCTTCTTCTTAAAAGCGCCATCGTTTTTTCTTGAATATAGTTATACATTATGACAATAACATCATTGTTTTGTTGGAAACTATAATTTTTGTGCCCAGAAAAGTGAGGTACTTTAAAACAATGGGCATCTTATGTTTAAAAAAAACAATCTTTAAGATTCAAATGAGGAAGATTCTCATAATAAAATTAAGAATAAAATTAAGAATAAAATTAGAGTATCTTATTAAGGTCTACTAAAACAAATCTAATTTGTTTAACATATCTTAATCCCATTTGATGATGGAGGGAAACCAACTCCTAGAGGCCACACACATTTTCTTACTAATATGCGATTTATGTCTTCTAGTAAATGTGTGTACTATCTCTCTCTATATAGCATCTACAAAATTTTGGAAGTGGATTTAGAAGCTACATTGAAAACCATCCACAATGATTCAACCTTTTAAAAATCCATTGATACACTTGATATAGAATCCACCAAAATAATAAAATAGCACCAACACACATCTCTAATAAATAAAAAAATTGTGAATTGAGACTATAATATAGCTTTGATGCTACAAAGCATTGATGATATGATTTTTAATATTTTCATAAACAATTTTTAGATATTTATTAATTTTTTTTTGTTGACTAGGGAAATCTAACTGGGGTTGGGATGGTACTCACCAGTGACACTGGGTTCAAAGATTCATTCCTGCTACCACTATACCCCTAGGTGCCCCACACCCGCCTACAAGACATGGGACACGGGTAAACCCGGGTGGGATTTGATCTCGTGACCTCCTCTACAACAAGTAACTTCATATCAAGCAACGCAGATGAGCCACACCCATTCGGGCTTAGATATTTATTGATTGAATAATTAAAATAATTTATGTTTTATTGACCTGCAAAAAAAACATTATAACATTGAAAGAAGATGAGAACCATGTGAGAAGGCCTAAGGGAACACCCTACAACATTTAATTGAGGGCACACATTCTCTCATTTGTTATGTAGTTAGCCTCTTCAAATATGTGGAATAGAAAACATCATTAAAGGCTAACAATGAATTCATGTGATGTTTGATTTTCCAACACTATCTAGGCCACTAAGCATCCCAAGAAATCTGGTTTAGGCCATTAGAAGATGACTTATATTCACCACTAGATTATACAAGAAGAGGTATGATGCTCACAATTTCCATGATTTGCTTGACTATATTGTCATTAATGCAAATGCTTTTTATAAATACTTATTAATCTATTTTAAAATCATTATCAAATCCAAATTTAAAAATAGATTAAAATTTTACCAAAATATAATATCATTTCTAGTTTTAGAAATTAATTTATAATTTATACATTAAAAAAACTTAAATATTATGATTCAACTTTTTTAGTACTCTTTATACAACTATATAAAATGGGCTTGAAATAATGTTTATTTTAAATTTAAACACACATTCAAACAAATATCAAAACATAAATATCTTTGGTTTTAGGAAATGTAAAAACACATTGTTAATATTTTCATTATCATATTTTACTATTTTAAAATCTTTGTTGGTTAAACTATTTATTTGAGGTTTTGTAACAATATTTTTTAATAAATCTATTGAAAATGAAAAACCAATATGTTTTCTGCTATAAAACAAATTTATAAGACATCTATATAATAAGACATAAATTTTGGTGAGAGATTTTTAGTACTAAGTACATTACCATGTATTGAGTAGATGAGAGAGTACTAAGCTAAGCTATGAGAATAAACATATTTTAAATAGTGATTTTATATGATGATAAATGTGTTTTCTTATTTAGAAAGTTTTGAGATTAATGGCAAGGAATTGCTTTACTTATAAATTTGATAAAATATTCAATTAAGTCTTTGTAAATTGTTAGAAGTTCTTACTTTTTTTTTAAAAGTAAGTAAATGTTGAGTAAACTAAAAAACAGAGAAGAAACACATAAAATATAAAATAAAATAATGCCTTTTTTTGTAAATCTATTGCAAATGAAATAAACTATATTTTCTATGATACAAAGTAATAATGAATTATATAATGATATATAAATTTTAGTAAGATATATAGTATGTTTTAGTATTAAGTACATTAAACCATAATAGCATAATTCGGTGGTATTGGCATTTTGTGTACGGAAATTTATAACAAATTTGAATTCATCGAATATTTGATCTATGTGTAATACGGATAGGGGCTAGTTTTCAAAATTAATTTTAAAAAGCCACATTTTAATTGTTAAAACACTATAAAATAAATAGCTTTCAATTTCATACTTTGTAATTCAATTTAATAAGAATAAAAATAGGCCAAAGAAAATAAATATGCAAATATAATAGCAACACTAGATTTATTAGTTACCAAAACCATTTGCCCAAAACCACTTACATCCTTTCTTATTAGGGAGTCAAAGTTTACCCTAACACAATTTAAACATTAATTAATTAATTCCAATGTAAATAGTGGTAAATTTTATTTACTTTATTATTATGATAATTATTAACTATTAATAACTAACAGCTTTCTCTCTTATATTATGGTCATTATGTTTTTGTTTTTTCTCTCTTATACTATGGGCATTATCTTTTTGTTTTTTTAAGAGTAATTTTAATTATAAAAAATATGTTTAAAAAATGATTTGTTTTTAAGTTTAAAATTTAATGGTTGATATTTAATGTTTCATTAAAAATATTGTATATATTTAACTATATATAAATGTTGTATATATTGTTGTATATTTAATTAAAAATATTATATATAAGAGGTCTACTTCCCTATTATATTCTTTTGGATTATTTGGTTTAGTATTTTTCCCGTATCGAATAGTATTTGTATCCATATTCGTACTCCAATTATGCCCCTATGCATTAAACTATGTTGAGTAGATGGGAGAGCATTTAGTTAAGAGAACAAGAATTATAAAAAATTATTGTAGATATCTATTTACAATATTTATGACTTGAAGTATAATATTCATATATTTTCAATGGTAATAACTCATAAACACATAATTTAGAGGTAATAATTATTATTAATAGCTCTTAGTCAAACTTCAATGATAGAAACATGTGCATCCTCCTCTAAAATACAAATTACAGTTTGGAGTGAAAAAATAGGTAAGAATGGTTATAGATGTCCATGATCAAAGTAGATTAACACTTTAATATTAGGGAATTCAAAATCACATACTCTACTTTTAAGGAAAATCAAATATATTCTACTTCTATGTAGACTTGAGAATTGAATCAAATAGACTTACATTTTTTAAGTAAGTCTACCATGTAGTATTTATAAAATGTTTAGTGTTTAGAACATGTTGAGGACCATGCCCTTTTTCAATATGAATATACAAAATCAAATAGACTTACATTTTCAAAGAAAAGTTACCATGTAGTATTTAGAAAGTTTTGTAGTGTATCAAAAGTGTTGAAATTTAATGGTTATTACCAATTAGTGTTGAGAACAACTCTATCTTCACATCACATCAATTACTATACACCTTGAAGTGTTAACTTGTTGAAATTTAACATTTATTTTTGTTTCCTTAACTCTTCAATATACATATATACAAAAATGTTTATCTTATTCATTTATTTAGGTTTGGTTCATTTATCTATGTTATTTCTCCTTTGAATTAAGTAATCAAACATTATTGTCTGAGCATGAGATAAAATGCTTCAACTAGGAGGGAGGCCTAAAAAACCAAAGTCGAGCTAAAGTTGATGAGTAGATGGGAGAGCACTAAACTAAGAGAACGTTAGCTACAAATGTTATTATAAATATAAATTTACAATATTTAAGACTTTAAGTATGATATTCATATATTTTCAATTGTAATAGCTTATAAACACACAATTTAGACTTAATAAGTATTGATTAAATCATTATATGTAGCTCTCAATCGAAACTCAATGGTCCAAACATGTTCATTCCCCCTTTACAATAAAAATTACATTTTAACACATGACATTTTATAGAGCATCAAATATCAAGAAACAGTGTTACTAACTTAGATCAACATAAATTCATAAAAGACCATTAATATTTAATGTTATTTTATTGTATAATAATTCATAATTGTAAACACACTTCTAGGTTGTTTGAGCTTTACTTTAAAAGGCCACGAATATTTAATGTCAAATTATTGTAAAATAATTTACATCACTGCCATTTTTGTCATTTCACAATTGTAAAAACACTTCGAGGTTGGTTTACAATTTATTGAGCTGAAATATTGTTTTCAATCCATAAGTGCTTTTCTTAAGTTGATTTGCCAGTCGTGCACTTATTTTAAGATGAGATATTGTTGTTCAATTCAATTCATGTATCTATTCACTTTTTCCTTTGGTGTTTTATTGCACCCTTTGGAGCAATTACTAGTCTTTATCTCGTTATCTGTTCTTCCGGGAAGGTATGAGGCAATAGTCAACCACCTGCAATAAATTAACTACAACTATAAAATAATAATAATAAAATCTCCTTTCCATGAAATTTAGTAAAGTAACATAACTACAAGTAAAGTGGCAGGTTAATGTTGATAAGCACAACCAACCACTTAGCACTTAGTTTTCTGAAAAAGATGCATTTAACCACAACAAGATAGTACTATGATTCCTCCAACCGTAATATCTACAAAAATGAAAGTTATGAAATAACATCAGTCTATAGTGATATATAGTATGGATGATGTTGACTTACAAGTATAGAATTATTAGATAAAATGAAAAGCATGTTTCCAAACTGTAAAATGCATATGATAAGAATATTGTGACATTGGAATTCAATGACTGTAGGACACATAATATAAACCCTTAAACCCTTAAACACACCCGACAAATGAGCGAGACTCCTTTGCTATTCCTTATTCTCATAGGTTATCAACATGATTTTTTACTGCTGCTTTCACTCAATCAGTTGCCTCTGTCTGTGCGGGTGATGCTCTTCCCACCCTTGTCCTTGAATTTTCTCTCAGTGGTTCTTTTGGGTAAAAATAAGATCACCTGCACTCACCTTTGCGACTAGGATTTGAACCTTTGAATTTCATGCTGTGAGATGGGATGATGGCTATTATGCGACCTTTGTGTTTGTTACTGATCATTTTTCCACCGCTCACCCTTATTTCTTTGCTTCATCCAGGAGAAATGTGAGCTTTATAACTATATCATATAGACCTGTAAATGGAGGATCTTAACTATATATCGAGGAGTGAGCTGTCGAAAACGACAAAGTTCCACCCAACTTCTCACTTATTACATGGAATAAGAAGATCGCTCAGTCACATACCAATAGATGTAGTAACTATAGTTTGGTTTGATGGTTGTTCACTTCGTTGCTTTACCATGTATGGGAAACATAGGATTTCTCTAAGTAAATAGTGTAGATGTTCTCCTTCCTTCCAATACAGGTTGTTGCTTTCTTTCTTCTTATGGAACTTCAATGAATCCAGTAGGATAAAGAAAGGTAATACAAGTGAATGCTCTCAGTATCCACCAAGCGAGTTTCCCTTCCTTAACTCCCTAAGATTTCCTTCACTAGATCTGTTGATGGTGCTCGATCAACAAAAAGAGAGAAAGGATAAGGATTGGTCAATATTTCCAACGCATCTGATGGATTCTAGATTCACATATTACCCTTTGTAGCTAGATGTCACTCGTGAATCAAAACCCCAATGCTCCCCATCCCCACCTTACCCCCTTTGCAACTACCGTTGAGCTCTATCAATGCTCTATCACTCATGTTTTTTGGGCCGCTTCTCCGCTTTGTTTGATATTTTTGGGTTGCTTCTCTATGTCGTTTGATAATAAAACCACCTAGATATTGCATATTTTTTAAGCACATATAGTAACCCCCTCAATCCTTAATATGGCCCCAATATAATGTTTTCTTTTTTTATAATTAATAAACCCCCAATATGAACAGACATGATATGGTTATTTCCGCCAGCGAAGCCCCTATGACCCTAAGGGGATCAATTTCTTTCCCATCAAAGATAAATCTATTTCTAGAGAGCCAAATCCACCAGCAAGTGTTCGTTGGACCAGTGTTCCAAATTCTAAGAAGTGTCTTCTTTTTTACTAAATTCCTTAGGTAAAAGGTCTTCCAATTGTTTACCAACTCATGAGTATTGGCAGGAAGACTAAAACATCCCTCAAGGTTACTGATTATGTGAACCCAATCTTGCACAGTGAAGGAGAAGGTCAGAAAAAGATGAGAGACTGATTCTTCTTGAGAGTGGAAGAGAGAGCATCTAGAGGAGACTTGTATTCCTCTTTTCGTTAAGTTATGTGTTGTCAAAAGATTATCTTGAACTAATAATTAGAAGAAAATATTGAATTTAGGGATGCAATTAGAATTCCATATCTTTTTCCAGAATTTGGACTGAGTCCGATCGCCATTACTCTTCAGGATCTTATACCCTTCTTTGACAGTGTAGCAACCCTGTAGACCCCAAACTCTTGAGTCCTAAATCCTGATGTTAGAGGGGGAAATGCCATGGAGGTGTGAAGAAAAGAGAACGTATTCATTTTGAAGATGAGGAGGAGGGTGCAAGTACTTCCACCCATCCCATTCCCCAGTGCTGGACCATAATGAGATATTGTTGATCTTGATAAGGTTGTGCTCTTGCATCCAACTATGAAGGTTGGAAATATTTGGAATTGAGGCTAAGAGGGGATGTCCCAAAATATTATTTGTCAATATGTTTACTTTTTTACCATTCCCTGGGATCCAATAGAGGTTGTCTTTAATTAAACCAGCAGAGAGTTTGTAGAGGCTCTAGATGGGGGTGCCTTTACCTTCCCGAGGGCTATCCACAAACTTTGATCTTGGCTTCTTGATGTATTTCTTCCTAATTACCTCTTTCTACCATTCTCTTTTCTCAAAGATCAATCTCCATACCAGCTTGGAACTCAAATCCTTATTCATTATTCCATGATCTATGATTCCAATCCCACCATTTACTTTGTCTTCCAAGATTTTGTCCTAGTTAACCAAATGGAACTTTTTCCCTTGAGTCTTCCTTCCTTGCTAAAGAAATTTCTTGGTTTCTATACTTATAACATTAACAATGGAATTGAGAGAAAGGAAAATTATGCAAGTGAAATTAACATAGGAAGCAAGAATGGATTTGATGAGGATTAATTTTCCAGCTAGATTGAGCCATCTCGAACCCCATGCTTCCATTTTATTCTTCAGCTTTTGGGTAAGTAAGTTCTAGGATATGGGGTTGTGGATATGCTTGGAAATGGGGATTCCAAGATAATTAAAGGAGGTCTAATCAAGACTAACATTGATACCTAAAATGCAGGAAATCTCTTTGAGGATTCTAGGATTGTTGTTCCAACCATAAAGCTAAGACTTGGAAGAGTTGATGTGGCTTCGTGATATTTTGAGAAAAATATCAAGGGAGATTTTGAGTCTTCTGGTGATATGAGTCGAGGAACTTCCTTGAAGAATGGTATCATCATTGAATTAAGCGTGGCTGATAGGTTGAACTCCCCTAATAAAGGAAATTCTATGAATATTTCCTTCACTTTTCAGCCTGTTGAGTCCTCTGCTGAGCGAGTCTGCTACTAAAATATAGAGAAAGGGGGACATTGGGAAGCCTTGACGAATTCCTCTCTGAGCTTGGAAGAAAAAAGCTGGCTGGCCATTAACAAGAGGAGTTATAAAAATACTGCTTATGCATGCTTTGATCGAGCTTATGAAGCCGGGAGGGAAACCAAAACTTTTCAAAACTTGGAAGATGAAGGAATGGATGATTCTATCAAAGGCATTTGCAAGATCTAGTTTTATTTCCATACCTGCTTACTAACATTTATGGCAGGAATGAATAGCTTCTTGAACCAAAAGGATATTGTCGTAGATTTAGCATCCAGCTATAAATCCTCCTTGATTTTCTGAGATGAGGTGGGGGATGACCTTTTTGAGTCTGTTGGAGATAACCTTGGAAAGGATTTTGTAAGAAGAGTTGCAGAGGAAGATAGGTATGAAGCGCTTTATGGAATCTGAATTCTTTTCCTTTGGTATAAGGGAAAGAAAGGTGGAGTTTCTTGTGCCGCATATCTTGTCCCTGGATTGAGTCCAAATCAACATTTTCTTAATTTATTTTTTAATGATATGCCAGCAGCTTCGATAAAAGATGATCGAGAAACTATCAGGCCCAAGAGCTTTGTCTGGGTGCAGGGACCAGACTTCTCTTCAAACCTCTTTGAGGGAGACAAGTTGGGTCAAAGATTCGTTCTCTTCGTTTATAATATTGGGGATTTCATCACTAATAACAACCATTTCCTCTTGGGTAGCTTCATCCTCAGTGCAGAATAGGTCCTCAAAGAAACTTCTAATCTCTTTTTTTATGTCCTCAGGATCTGTAATATTTCCCCCGTTTTCTTTGGTAAGCTTAGTTATAGTGTTCTTCCTATTTTGCTCTTTGCACTGGGAATACAAAAATTATGTCTTTTGGTCCCCCCCTTTTAACCAAAGGCTTATGGATCTCAATCGCCATTCTTCTTCTTCTCTCCTAAAGAGAGAATGAATTTTCTTGTCAATCTCTTTTTCTTTCAAAAGCAAATCTCTAGTGATAACTCCATGTTCCATTTGTTCTTGAATACCTTCAAGAATTTTGATGTGATCCACTTTCTCTTTTCCAAGGTTGAAATCGTGGGTAGCAAGACAATTTTTTAGCCCTTTTTTGATACTCTTGAGTTTTTGTTCCGAGATGAAACTTGGAGAACCTTGAATAAAGACGTTCCATGCTTGTTGAACTACATCAAAGAAGCCATAATCCTTGATCCAAGTGGAGGATAATTTAAAAGGGAGAGGCCCCAATTTCCCAATAGACAAAATGGATAGAGAGATAGGACGATGATTGAAAACAACAGAGGCAAGAATGTTTGAAACATGAAGGAAGGGTTTATTAAAAAAATAGAAACTTACAATAATTTCTTCCAATCTGACGGCGATATGGCCCAAACCCAAGTGTTTATTGCTCCAAGTAAACTTCCCTCTTTTGGGTTTTATGTTGGTTAATCTCCATGCATTCATTAAATCTTCGAGCCCTTCTTCGAAGGGGTCTCTGATTTTGGATCCTTATTTTTCTCATATAAGGAGATGGTGGTGTTGAAGTCTCCATCAATAATACACAAGTGTTTCATCTTCCCATATTTTTGGTTTTCTAGTTGTGTTCAAAAAACATCTTTGCATCCTTGGTTAGTTGGTCCATAGACATTTCCTATCCAAATTGTTTCTTGATTGTCGAGATCCTTGAGCTCAATAAAAATCCAATGGATATTTTCTATTGCAAAGATAAATTTATAGAGATTAGAGTCCCACCAGGTAAGGATGCCCTGTGAGGCTCCTTGAGTGTTGATGGATTTCCCTTCTCCTTTCTTCCAAATTCTTTTCATAGCTCTTAAACAATATTCTTCCTGCATTTTTGTCTCCTGGATTGTGAGAATGGAAATTGCTTCACTTTGTTTGAATCTTTTTATTGCTTCGATATTTTGATTCCCTCCCAGGCCTCTACAATTCCAGGAGACAAGTTTCATTATTTTTTATGGGTTTGTGGTGGGACTTTGTCCTTTTTCCCTTCTACCGTTTCTCCAACTTGTTTTGCATTGGGTAACTTCTAACCAGGTGGTCTAGACTAGATTGCTTCCCTGCTTCTTTTTCTGGGGTCATTTCTAGCTCACGATGAAATTTATTTGGCTTCCTTCCCTTTTTAGATAACAACTCTATTTCCTCCTCTTTTCTTTTAGAAGAGTCTTCCAAATGTGCTTTGGCTCTGTATCCAGTTACTGATCCCCCATAATTTAGTGAAGCTTCGGGTCTCAATTCAACGTAATCTTGAGTGAGTAGTGTAGGTTCGTAGTTGGATTCCTACCCTATTTCCATTAGTATTGGTTCAAATTCAACAATTTTTCGGGGGTTTATTTCTTTTTCAGGTGCTATGAGGTCCATTCGTTCATTTTCGTCTGAGGAGAGGACTTGAAATCTGTTCTCTGAAGCCTTCTTTTTTGTTGGAGTGTTTTCCTGGCTTTCATTTGCCTTGATTCCCTTCTTCCTATTTACTTCGTTCCAATCTTCGTTTTGGTATTCCTCAGTTTCTTGTTGGACTTTCTTTTGACAAGATTTTGCAAAATGTTCATATTCATGACTTACCTTGCACTTGAAGGGAATCTGCTCGTAGTCTACTATCTGCAAATGATTCCATCCTTCCATAGTGATATTTATTGTTTCTTGGAGGCCTTTTTCCAAGTGTACCTCAACACAGTTCCGAGCACAGGAAAACATTGGGGACTTGGGTTCCAATTTGTCAATGCATTTCCCTAGCGAGTTTTGAATGGCTTTGAGGTCTTCATCGTTCCAACAATGCAATGGGAGATGGGGAAGTTTAACCCAGACTGGAACCAAGGAAGGGATATCCTTCTCTATGTCGAAGGATAGATCCCATTTATTGAGGTACAGACCTCTTGGGCCCATGAAGTAAGGACCATTTCTGAAAATAAGATCCTGAGCTTCTCTTTTTACAAACAAAAAGGGAAAAAATCCATGACCACAAAAGTTTTGTTGAACCTCACCTTGGATGAGAGGTCTTCAGTTTTTGTTCATCCAAATCTTGATGGAGCGTGGGGAGGGCCAAAGCTCAGTGAAATGTCCAACAAGTCCTTTTTCGAAGAGATCAACTGCTTTATGTTTTGATGCAGAGGAGGAGAGCTTGACTTCCAGAACTTCCACTTGTTTAAAAAACCTTCAATTGCTTTGGAAAGGCTTGCTTGGATGCTGAGAGGCGATGACCCTTCTAAACCCTGCCTCAAGGTAGACACGACAATCATTTGAAACTGGATCAGGCGGTTCCATGGCAGTTGCGACTAGAAACCCTAGCGAAGGAACCCTAGCTCAACTGAATTATTTGTAATGGAATCAACTTACCGACCAATCTAAAACTAATAATGCCGAGTAGAAAAAAGTAAATAATATTTATCTAAACATTACCTCCTCTTAAGCTATAAAAAATATTGTGAACAACATATAAATGTAAATTTATCTTTTCATATTTTAACAAGGTTGTGTGGCAACACATACCTTTCTAACACACAAAAAAAAGCATGGCATATTCCATTTCCAAAGGTTTGCCTCTTCTTAACTTCTAAAAATGATTGTGAATAACAAATAAAGGTTCAACCGTTCATACTTTAACAAGGTTGTGTTGCAATGCATACCTCCCAACACTAAAAACTTGGCATATTCGATTTGCAAAGCTTTAGTGTTGCGTCAGCACAAGGTTTGAACCTTTGCACGCAAAGCCTAACAAATTTCAAGTACAATGAAATTAGATAATGCTATTCGCTCACCAACTATCTACAACATAGAGTGTACCATATTTTTATGTACGAAGAACATAATGAAATTTCGATGAACTTCCATATATTCATTGAGTCATGATGAAGAAGGAAATTTCGATGAAGTTCCATGACATCTTTGAATTGGATGGAAAAGTATATAAAGAGCGAATTTATCTTTAAATTTGGAAACTTGAATGATCCTCTTTTCCATTTTTGTTAGAGGTTGTTGTTAGTGTCTACAAAATGACTGGATGTAATATACAACAAAGCAAGATCTGGATGTTGAATTGTTGCACATAAAATCGATAGGAATTACACATTAAATACTATTAAGATGTGACAACCAATTTTAAAAACATGGCGTGAATGATTGTAATGGAATATGAAATTTCCTACACAACAAGTGGGAAATCAAGACTTGTCGAATTTACTCTAAAATATAATCCAATCTTTTATAAATTTGATTTAAGTACGGACAAATTCACACATCGTATTAGTGATATTAAAATCCTCGCTAATAAAGTTGTGCTAGTCTACAACAAATGTAACTAGCTAAGAGAAACACAACATGAAATGAATTGAATACTTCAAATAATAATAACACCTTAATTAATACTACCTTATGATAACATTTTTAATTTACTAACGAATAATGTTTTCTACGTGTAATATAGTATGGATTTGACACAAGAACCTTCCCTCCTTGCTTCGGTGGCTATTATATTTATATTTTTATGAATGTTTGTCTTTCCATTCATTGACCTCATCAACAGGTTTTTGCATGCATGACTTATAGTTGTAAGCTATGAAGCTTGAAAATGATGAATAAAGTGTTGAAATATTGTAACTTGAAAGGATATTCTAAATGTATTTTACTGATGTACCCCAAGGGAGATCTTATTATTCCTCTACCGAGATGTTATTATTGTAATTGATCATCATAGAGTCATGAGGTAAAGTTTCCATTGTAATTTGGGTTAATAGTACCCCAATGAATATAATATAATATTGTTTTGAGTCTTCTTAGGTGAAGTCGACCCAATGAATGTAAAGGGGCCGACTTGTTAGGGTAAAAGTCAAGTGACTTAAAGTGTATAAATAGAGGAGTCGTGTTCCTCGTTATAACACAGACTCACTCACTTATGTAGCGCATAGGAGAGAGAGAGAGAGAGAGAGAGAGATCAGCTAGGAGGGGAATACCTATTTTGGTGTTTTTTTTATACATCTTATACATAGGAAGTTTTGCTGGGATTTCTTCCCCTTGAGGGTTCCCAAAATAAATAATGTGTCTATCTTGTGATTCTGTTTCTTTCAGTGATTCTGCATATGCTACTGTTGTGAATTTAGATTAAACACTAATGATATCTAGCTTATCATATGAAATATTAACATGGTATCAAAGCTAGCCTGAATAAAACAACTTTCATAAGGTGAAACTCTCTCTCCTCTCCCTCCTGAAGAAATTAGGGTTTATGCAAAGTTTGGAATTTGGAAGATCTGCTTGTATAGAAATTTGTGACTCCCTATAGCGCATATATTGATCCCAGGATCGAATTTTTTGGGTAGTTGAATCTCCAGGAAAGACAAACCCTAGTTTGGCTCTAAACCAGAAAACTGTAGAAAACCATAACCATAAATTCTACAGAAGTTGCAACCTCACAAGCAAGTTTTGAAGGGTAAAGATTTTGGATCTCCATAAACCAAGTGGAACAACCAACTTGCCTCGGTCAAGCACATCGTCTAGTAAGGTCATCTTTTCATTTTGAGAAATTCATTTTTTAGTGACCTCCTGGATAGGATGGCCCCAAGCACTAAGCTTGACGACAAACTGGAAGGCATAGCAAACTTCCTAGCATGGAAGTATAGGATTGGTCTCATTCTTAAAGAGAATGGTCTTGAGAAGTACATCAAGGATGAGTTGCAGAACCAAAAGAAGATGAAGCTAAGGAGAATCATAAGAAAGACCTAATCAAGGCAATGACGATCATTGTTGATTCTATCAAATATCACTTGATCCCTCAAGTGTCACCTAAGAAGACACCAAAGAAAATGTATGATGCACTTTCCATAATGTATGAGGGAAGGAACATCAACAGAAAGATAAATTTGAGAGCTCAACTAAAGGGCACCAAGATGAGCAAAGGAGAATCAATTCAAGATTACTTCACAAGGGTATCCCAGTTCAGGGAACACCTAAGTGCTATTGGAGACACCCTTGATGAGGATGAACTAGTTATGGCTACTCTCAATGGTCTCACTAGACCTTGGGACTCATTCATACAGACTCTGTGTGCCAGAAAAGAATGTATGAAGTTTGACATTGTATGGGAAGATTGCATTTAAGAAGAAGCTAGAGTATCTAACAAAGAAGCTCTACTTAGATAAGATGATCAAGTTCTAGCCATCCATACTAAAGGAAGAAAAAAAACAAACTTCAAGAAAGGTAGTCATAATCCTTCAAAGAAGAAGTTTTAAAATAAAAGAGTAAACAATCAGAAGAAAGACCTCGAAAGAGACTAAAAAAGAAGAATATGTACTATTCTCGGCACTCTCTGGGTCTATAACACCGTGAGAAGATACATGGCTTATTCATAGTGGTACTTCAAAGAACATGACAGGGAAGAATCAAACTCTGTCAAAACTTGAAGAAAAGAGCTCTCCTAAGAAAGTATCATTATGAGATGACTATCAATATCCCATCAAAGGTATTGGTGAATCAAGCTACAAGCTTGACTCTGGAACTTCCATGAAGATTAAGGAAGTACTATATGTACCAGGTTTGAAAAAGAACCTACTTTCCATCTCAGGACTATATAAGAAAGGATAGCGAGTTGCTTTCATAGATGGACAAGCACTTATGTGGTCCAAAGGAAAGACACTTGAAGATGTTGTGGTCATTGGTGAAGAAGAAGGAGGGTTGTACAAACTCAAAGGACATCCAGAGACAACCCTTGTCCATGAGACTACTAGCTCAAGTGAACTATGGCATAGGAGGATTGCTCACATCAACTACAAAGTACTACCCTATGTGAGCAAGGTGGTAATAGGGTTACCGGATCTGAAGATTTATCATGAGGGAACTTGCAAAGGATGTGCAAGAGGAAAGAACATCAAAAATCCCTTTCTGAAAAGTGAAACAAATACTAAAGGCTCATTGGAATTAATTCATTCTGATGTATGTGGTACTATTCCATCCATATCGTTAAGTGGATATAAATATTATGTCACACTTTTTTATGACTATTCAAGAAAGACATGGATATATTTCCTGAAGATCAAGAATGATGTGTTCGGGAAATTCAAGGAATTCAAAGCCTTGATAGATAACCACTAATAAATAAGAATCAAGACACCAAGATCAGATAAAACAATGATTCATGACCAATACCTCCCCATGTACCTATGGGATGAAGCAGCAAGGACAACTGTGTATGTGCAGAATAGATTATCTCATAATGCTCTTGGATTCAAGACTCCTGAAGAAATGTATACATAAAAGAAACATGAAGTGAGCCATCTCAAGATATTTGGCTATCCAATATATGTGCATATTCCGAAACAGAAGAGAACCAAGTTGGATCCTTCTGGAAATAAGGGAATATTTGTTGGGTACTGTGAAGTCTATAAAGCCTTCAGGATATACATTTCAGGATTCCATCATATAGAGATTAGTAGGGATGTAACATTTGATGAAGAGACAACTCTCAAGAAATCCAGAAGGTGTCATCTTGAAGAAGTACATGAAGAGGATGTACCTCCCAGAATGGTAGAAGTTGAACCCTCTCCTGAAATAGTAGCATCTGAAAATCATGATATGCTAAAACCTCAGGAACCCCCTACTATGGATATATCTCGAAAGAGAAAACATGTTTAGGTAAGAGAAATCATATTAAGAATCATAGAAATATGGAGCACCAGAAGGCTCCATAAGAACAAGCAAAAGATCAAAGCCATACTCCAGTTGTGTAGATTTGATGTGTGGCCTTGTAGATCAAGAAACCACCAGCTACGAGGAAGTTGTCCAGAATAAAGAGTGGGTGGAAGCAATGACGAAAGAATACCAGTCAATAATGAATAATGATGTTTGGAATATAGTACCCAAACAAGAAAACAAGAGTGTGGTATCTTCGAAATGGATCTACAAGATAAAACATGCAGCTAATGGAAGTATTGAAAAATACAAGGCAAGATTTGTGGCTAGAATATTCTCTCATAAAGAGGGAATTAATTATGAAGAGACTTTTGCTCCAGTAGCAAGGTACACTTCCATCAGAACCATCATGGCACTTTCTTCCATGATGAAGTGGGATCTACACCACATGGATGTAAAGTCAACCTTCCTGAATGATGTGATTGAGGAAGAGGTTTACATCGAACAACCACAAGGATTTTAAGTAGAAGACATAGTGACTCATGTATGTAAGTTGAAAAAGGATATGTATGGAATGAAGCAGGATCCTAGATATTGGTATGGTAGAATAGATAGCTTCTTCACAAGATTGGGCTTTACCAAAAGTAAAGTTGATCCTAACCTTTACATGAAGGTTATGGATGATGAACCTGTCATATTATTACTGTATGTGGATGATCTATTTTTTACGGGAAATGAGAAACATATCACAAATTGGAAGAAGAAACTAGTTGAGATGAAAGATCTTGGATTGATGCATTATTTCCTTGGGCTGGAAGTGTGGCAGAGCCCAGAAGAAATATTTTTTAACCAGGGAAAGTATGCAATAGAAATCTTGAAAAGATTTGATATGTTGGATTGTAAATCCATGGCCACACCCATCAACACCAACCTGAAGTTGATATCTGATGAATCATAAGAGTTAGTGGATATGACTAAGAACAGACAGATTATTGGGTCATTGATGTATCTGATGAATAAAAGGCCAAATATATACTTTGTTGTGAACACCTTAATTCAGTATCTAGTTAAACCTAGACGCGTTCACTTGATAGTTGTAAATCATGTGATGAGGTACCAAAAAAGGTACGATAGACTCGGGACTTTACTATGTTAGAGAGCATGACTACAGATTGTATGGATATATGGATTCATATTGGACAACAAGTGCCGCAGATAGAAAGAGCACCTCAGGTGGATGTTATTTTTTGGGATCCGCCATGATCTCATGGTTTAGTAAGAAACAATCCAGTGAAGCTCTCAGCACAGCTGAAGCATAATACATAGCAGCTTGTTGTGCTAGTTGTGAAACGATATGGCATCGAAAATTGATGTCAGGACTATTTGACATGGATTTGGATACCACAGTGATTATTTATGACAACCAGAGTTGCATAAAGATGATAGAAAATCCTGTGTTCCATGATAAATCAAAGCACATAGAAATATGATACTTTTATATAAGGGATATGGTACAAAAGGGAGCTATAAAAATCCAATATGTGAGTACCGATGAGAAAGTTGCTGATGTTTTGACCAAGACTTTATCTCGAGTAAAGTTTGAATATTTCCATGACAAGCTTGGTGTAGTCATAAAAGAATTTCCTCACAAGGAGGAACAGTGGTGATACTACAAACTTTCCTTGCAAGAAGTAATAATGAAGATATTGACTCTCTTTAAAAAGGAGAAACAAGTCAGAGATATGGAATCTCCTCGGAAAGGAAGAATAGATCGAAGATATGAACCCTCCTCGGAAAAAGGGGGAGCGGGCTGATGATATGGATCCTCCCTAGAAAGGGGGAGTAATGATAATACTATCATTGATGATGGGATGACAGTAAAGCTCTAGTACGAAAGAGGCCAAGTACGCCTAAGGATGATGAAAAGGTCCAACATTCACTTATGGACGATAGCATCCTCTCTTGAGGATGGTATTGCAGGAAATAACACTTTGTTATTGAGAGTGGCCCTTACTAGCTAAGGATGGCCCTGCAAACATTACTCTCACATGGAGAGTACCCACATTCATTTGTGGATACTGTAGAATAACACTTTCTTGGGAGTGGTCCTATATTTGAAGCTAAGGATTCTCTACGATGAGTCCTTATGGATGACAGGGCCTACATTTAGGTGCGATTGACATCTGCTTTGCAGTCGTTACTTTCGCATGGAGAGTGTACCTACATTTATATGTGGATGTCGTAGTATAAGATTTGCTTGCGAATGGTCCTAACTTTAATGTTGAGCATGTACTGCCATGAGTCCTTACGAACATTGTAGTATAACACTCTCATGGAGTGGTCCTAGCTTTCACGTTGAGGATGTCCTATGATGAGTCCTTACAGACGGCATGGCTTGCATCTAGTTGTGGTCAAGATATGCAGTTGCACATGATACTCTTCCATAGATATTATGCCAACATGTAATGTACATATCGTAGTATAACACTCGCTTGGAGTCATCCTAGCTCTAACAGGGTGAGTATGGTCTACGATGAGTCCTTATGGATGATAGGTCCTGCATTCACGTGTGGACGAGATCTACACATAGTTGTAGACGGTTCAGCTAGTCAATACTATGGACCCTCCTTGTTAAGGGGGAGTACAATGATGGAGGATTACATCATCGTTAGACCTATTTACTAAAGTGATAGGGATTGATCATCCCGTAAAGAGATCATGTGTACTTCAGGTAGTGTGTTGGAAAAGGATCAAAAGGGTCAAATTGCAACTGCAATGGATCGAGAATATCGAAGTGTTGTTGCAAAGGATCAAGAAGATCGAAGTGTTGTTGCTACAAAGGATCGAGAAGATCGAAGTGTTGCTACAAAAGGATCAAGAAGATCGAAGTGCTGCTACAAAGGATCAATAAGATTGAAGTTCTGCTACTGTAAAGGATCAAGAAGATTTAAGTGTTTCTACAAAGGATCGGAAGATCGAAGTGTTGCTACAAAAGGATCAAGTGATCATGTGCTGCAGAAGGTGAAGACATTTAAGAGTAAATGTTCTAGTTACTGATGATTCTTGAAAACTTCCTATGATGTATAGATGTATTACCTTGATACTGCTGAAGATGCTCTCTCTCGTTACTCCTATCATTGATGATGATGTTGTTAGTGGAATACTCTTCTTGTTAAGGGGGAGTATTGAAATATTGTAACTTCAAAGGATATTCTAAATGTATTTTACTAATTTACCCCAAGGGAGATGTTATTATTCCTCTTTCGGGATGTTATTATTGTAATTGGTCATCATAGAGTCATTAAGTAAAACCTCCATTGTAAGTCAGGTGAATAGTACCCCAATGAATATAATATAATATTGTTTTGAGTCTTCCTAGATGAAGTTGGCCTAGTCAGTTTAGTGGGGTCGACTTGTTAGGGTAAAATTCAAGTGACTTAAAATGTATAAATATAGTATTTTCATTCCTCGTTATAACACAGACTCA
>LPNX010329601.1:13953-30605 GCA_001517045.1 Pseudotsuga menziesii
GTGAAAAGGTGTAACTCTTTATGAAGAGTTGCATTAGACACCCTTTAAATAATTATATATATAGGAAATGCTATCTTGTAAATCATCACTTATCACTTATCTATCAATTTATACATCATTTTATATCTACAGATATGTGTGTCATTTCAGAAATTACATGTTCATTCTGAGTTAATTGAAAATATCCAACTACGGATGTTACAGTGGTATCAGAACGAAGTTACGATTCAGATTTCTAGGGTTTCCCTAAAAAAAATAGGACCTTGTTCTTAATAATAATAAAAAGCAAAAAAAAAAGTAAAACCAAAAAAAGAGGCAAAAGTAAACCCCTTCCCCCCAAAAAAAAGAGGTAAAAGTAAAACAAATAAAAGGGTAAAATTGAAACCACACGTGGCTTCTTAATAAGTGGGTTTGTGTTTGAATATAAAAGTGCATAATAATTACTACTAAGAAGCAAGTGAGATTTGAACTTAGGCGGGGAAGGTAACAATCATTCCTCCGAACCACCCAATCTACAAGAAGTCCTTAGGGGAAGAACTAATTATTGAAAACTATAGTATACTATACAAGATAAAATATGTCCTTCTTTGATATATCTTGGGATAAGAAGCATAACAAAATGGAATCTCATGACAAAAAAAATGGAAGATTTTCAAGCACTTTAAAAACTTATGTTTCAAAGTTATTCCAAATAAAAGGAACGATTAGAAGAGAAAACATTACTAGTTCTATTGCTCCCGGCGAACGCAATAATTATATTAGTGATGAATTTGCTAATGAGTTAGTGATTCCAGACTCAAATATAGGTGAAAGGTTAGACTTTTGTAAAAAAAAGAATATATAATAAGCGATTTACAGTGGAACATTGGAGATTATATCGGTGTCTCACAATTTATAGTTAAATCCTTGTGGAGCAGGGTATTTTTTAAGGATTCTAATATTATACTTAAGTATAGTATTCTAGGCAATTGTTTTGGATTAAAAAAAACATGTTTATAAATAGGTAGGTGAATATTAAATATGAAACATAAAATTAACACTGAAATGTGTAAATTTTGGCGAATATTATGATAAAAAAACATATTTTATGTAAATATAGGCGATATCAGATGCTAAAAAAGACCAAATAGCGAATTTATTTTTTGAAAACAACCCAAAAAATAGCCAATTGGTGAAATTTCGCCCCTAAAAATTACCCTGTTGTGGAGTAGTGATGATGATCTAGTTTTAGGATTACCGTGGCTAAAAACATTGGGGGCTTCAATCTTAAATGTTGAAAAAATGTTTATGACATTCCCCTACAAAAAGAAAAAAATCACATTGTCGGACATTAACATGAAGACATAATCAGAGGTCACGTCATCTGAAGAATTCAAAGAAATATCAAAGATGTTGTCGCAGAGGAATGAGAAATCAATACAGATGATACAGAATGATTTCGACGAGGTTATTGCAGGTAAAGAAGAAGAGATCTCTCGTCTAAGAGATCATAATCAGAAATTACTTTTGTAAATCAAGAAGGCGGAGGATAAGGAACAATACAATCAAAATCTAGAAGAGGAGAATCAATATCTTCAGAAGAAACTATTAGAAAATATCGAAGAGAATAATCACCTTAAGAAGTGTAAACAAGATTTAATAGATCACATTCCGAAGCTTAAATATGATGAGAAAGAGCAAGATGAAATGTTAAGGAACCTTATGAATGATAAGTATTCGTTAGAAAAAGAATCAAATACAAATCTATTCCTTGTCACAGTTCAAAAAGAAGCCAATCTAGTAAAATATAATGTCCAACACATATCAATGCTCAAAAGATGATGCTGATGAAAGAAAATAACATTGTGAAAATTCCCTATCAACACCCCAACCATATAAACAGGTATCCTCGAAAGTGGGAATTGTTGAAAGATAATGGTACTAATGTAATCAAATCTCCCGACGACATATCAGTAGGGAATCCCAACAATCAACAACAAATCAATTTTGGATGGATTGATTCGTCAACATATCGAAAGTTGTGCTCTACACTTAGAAGTTCCTATCGACATGTTTCGTCATCTACGACATCACAAGGAACGATGCGACCACATTATAAGGATTTGAGGGCAAAGCCTTTATAAGAAATAGGCAATGTTACATACCTAAATAATAACAACAATAAATACATAAATATAACATAATACAATATATATATATATATATATATATATATATATATATATATAACAACAAACAATAATAATATAATAATATAATATTAATTAATGAAAAGGTGTAACTCTTTATGAATAGTTGCATTAAACACCCTTTAAATAAATATATATACAGGAAATTCTATCTTGTAAATAATTACTTATCACTTATCTATCAATTTATACATCATTTTGTATCTACGGATATGTGGGTTATTTCAAAAATTACGTCACTGCATTCTGAGTTAATTGAGAATATCCAAATATGGATGTTACATTCATCCTTTGAAGGATTCCCTTGATGTAATATCATACCTCTAATATTTTATTTACTTTCTTCAATAAAATAAAGACAGTTTCTTGTCCTCCTGTGTACACCTAATCTAGATTGCCATGAGATTCTATCTAGTTTCAATGATAAAGTCATAAACACCTCAATAAAACTCCAAATTTGATTCTTCCACTTGATGCTACTCATTAAAAAGCTAATTATTCCATTCCAGCCTTTGTTTTCATAATTTAAACCATCCTGGTAGTGTTTGAGTCATCTTGAAGTCGAGCTAGTTTTGTAGTCCTAAAAACCTCCATCACTAGTTTACCGATTAAATCTTATCTAAATTCTTTTAGAATTTCTATACAAAAACTAAAGAGTATTTTAAATGGTATTTCATTCCTCATAGTCTCCCACAATGAAAAAATCCATTTAGTACCTGATAGAAATCCCGGTTTGAGTCACCTAGTCTCTTTTTTGCTAAGTTGTTATGAGTTAGTGTGTTGAATCTCCAAATTGCTACATTACACATTGTGACCTCAATGCTATCACATTTTGACCTTTGATATAACCCAAAAATTCACCTTTACCTTGCGGCCTTGTCATAGTCATATATTTGTTGAATTAATAAAGGCTTCCAGAAGAATATAGACTTAGTTTTCCAACTATTGCCATCTTCTTGAGAGATGAAATTTATACCCTAAACTATGATTTTTTTACAAAATTGTGATGTTGAATACCAATTGAACATTATTGATTTATACTAAGGAGGAAGAGCCTTTACACTAAGGAGGATAATGGTACATAAGAGGAAGAGGATAACAATGAAAATCCAAGAGATGTATTGTTTATGGAACTAATTCAAGATGAAAATTCAACACATGGAGGGTATTCATCAGTTAAAAGAGATCAAGGAAGCACATCCAAACCATCAAAGAAATGGACGAACATGATATTTATATGTCCCCACCAAAATTTGAGGTCGAAAAAAAGTCTAGTTGCACAAAACAACCTTCTGAATCAGAAAAGAACATTGAAAGTAAATGTCCCTATAATGGAATATATTAACCATTCTCAAAGGTTGAAGTAAAATAGAATTCAAACAACATAAAAGAAAGCTCTAAGTCTGAAAATAATGAAAGTATTGAAGTTTATTGGGAAGGAAAACTAGTTATCACACTGGAATAATTAAAGAAATCAAGGAAAAATAATAAGGTGCTAAAGGAGCAATTGAAAAAAGCAGAAGAGCTAGTCAATCATAACAAGGACATGCAAGAAGTATTGGAAAAACAAATGAATGAAAGAGAAAAGGATTGCGCAAAAGACAAGATCAAGGAACATGAAGAGAATAATGTTTCACTAGAAAAATCTTTGAAGGAATAAAAATCAATGAATGAACTAATGGGAGGGAAACTTACAAAATGAGTTAGAAACTCACACTTGAAAAATGAGACAGTTTGTGCAAATTAGGGGAGAACCAAAACATGTATGGACGCAAATACTCAAGTTAAATTCAACAATAGCATGACAATCTTAGATGATATTTTGAGGCTTCAGATACCTCCAAAAGATAAGACATGTCTTGGATATAAATGATCAAGTGATAATGTCTGCAACAAAGTAGGTTTTGTTTCAAAAAACAGGATGCATCTCATAGAAGATATGGCATGCCTACAAGACATAAAAGACTCAGGTATGCTAACTTTTCCAGTTAGAAAAATAATTTCAGTTCAATGAATTGTTGGAGATGTAACTATGTTGGCCATATAGGAAAATATTTCCACATAATTAGATGCTATGTGTTCAATAAATTTGGGACCAAAGCTTCATATTTTTCAATGAAAGCAAAACAACCAAGAAGACATGTCTAGCATATTTTTGTGGAAAAGCATCTAGTACAAAAGCAAAGGTCGATTGCTGATAAGAACACATGGGAAAAGAAAGTGCCTCAAGTATGCGCAAAAGAAGTAATCAACTTCAACACAATTCAAGTAGTAAGTAATTTTTTCCCTCCTTGCTAACCAAGAAAGGGTTAGGTAAAATCCTTAAATTCAACCAGATATATATTAGGAATTCAAGGACTAGATTAGTAAAGTGTTTCAGTTACAATTCATTTGAAGTGTGTTATTTTATATAATGAGATGTGCATATGTTATTTTATGCAAAAGTGTGTTCGATTGTCATACATAAAACAATAAAGAGATACATTGTACAAGTCAGTATTGCTCGAATACACATGGATCGCGCAAAATCAAAGCTATGTATTATATTCATAAGATGTCATTACAGTATACAAAATTGGATCTTCAAAGCTCATATTAAATTAGGCCATAGATGGTGTACAAAACAAAACATAATCCGAACAAAGTTGAAGTAGGGTCAGTCCCTTGATGCACAAATTGCGATTTGATGAAAGCTGAAGAAGACTCATAGATGAAGCTCGAGAGATACATACTCATCATGAATACAAGGAAGTGATGAAAGACACAATTCTAGATCCATTGGAGTCGGATCGATGAATTTTGATGATTGGAATAGTTCCAAAGTAAAAGATGAAGAATTGGCAATTGATTGGTCAGGCCAAATTTGATTCAAAAGTTCAAATGTTTGTTGTTATTGTTGTTCTAGGAGATCAACCCTATCGATAAAATTAGATAAATTCTCAGAAGTGTCATGGTTAAACTGAGATTGGTGGTACTAATGCATGAACTAGGTCTCCCTAAATTGAGACTTCCATACTCTCAGATCTACCCTCAGTCTTCTGAATTCTCCTTGTTGTGATTGAACTACTGAATAAATACTGTCAAGAGAGATTTTGAAAAAAGATGTTGACCGCAGACTCAAAACTATGATAATCGAAACAAGCTTGATAGAGAATGAACCAGGATGATGAATCAAAAAAATATGCATCCAAATTATAGAATTGAAGGGTGGTTCTCCATGCACTTGAATAATTAATTATGGAGATGTTGAGGTTAATGGATTCATGTGGTGTGCAATCCAAAGTGGCCGTGAAGACATCAAAATTTAATGCATGTATTGATGAATATTGGAAAAATGACGAAAAGCAGAAATCTAGTTCATGGGACCGATTCAGAGGGAATGATGACGGATAAAATCCCCAGTAGGAAAGAAACACATGGACATTTTTGCATAAGGAATCAATATTATCATGCACGCTGACGAATGGAAAGATGTGCGACTGTAGGGTGATTTAATGTCATAAATCAAGTTTTCTCATATGAAAAATCCAAGATAATATCTCATGTAGAACACAACAATTAACACACAGACGATATTAGGAAATGAAAACAACAGTGACTAGGTTGAATGGCACAGTGCAATGTATCTGATGTAGAGATGGATTATTTGTGACCTGACACACTAGAAGCAAGATAGAGATGAAGTAATGAGCATGAAGACATGGGGAGTTAAGGACATAAAGAATCCCTTTTCCAATGATGTCAAAGGGAGAGAATAAATGAAAAAAAGGAAAATAAAAGGAACTGAAGATGGGCCTACACAAAAGAATCGATAAAAGAATCAGAGGCATAATCACAGGGGGGAGTCTTTTACGCACAGAAGAAGAGCTCATTTTCAGGTAATATTATGGTAAGTTTTTTTTGTGATAAGGTGGTGTAAACATCAATGCCAAAGGGGGAGATTGTTGAACATGTGTTGTATTTGATGTCAAATAAAAAAATATTGAACCCAAGTGTTATCATTGATGTCAAAATAAAATGAAGGGTTCCTCATACAAATCCACTTTGAAGAAATACATAAGTTCATAAAGTGAAAATATTTGAATATGACATGAGTCATATGTGCGCATTTAACAACCTTGAAAGAAGAATTTGAAAAATGGAATATGTTTGCAAATACCCCTTTGGTACGGGACTTATGAAGAAGAATATGAGATACAACTTGTGTGTAACAGTCCCTCAAATAAAATGACATATGGTATGAGGCTTATGAAAAAGAATATGTGATGTGAACTTGTGTGTAAAAGTCCTGCAAAGAAAATGGCATATATGTGCCAAACCCCACAAAGTTTAATTGTGATAATTGGCACATTGATGTAGATGATAACTTGATTAAGATGCAAACAAGTGGGGACATTATTCAAGTAAAGGACCTTGAATAAGTGGACACATATCTTGAGTTATAAAGAGTTTAAATAAGCAAGAGATGGATGTGTTGACTCTAAGCTTGTAGAACGAAAACTTGAAGATATTATGTTTGGGGAAAGCTTCGTTTTCTCGAGGTATCAATGGCTCGTTGATTGCCGAAATAATATTTATGCAGTGGAGACAAATTACACAAATCAACAGAAGATGAACAACAAGAATAGCACTAGATAGAAGGATACCTAGTATTTGGGATGTGCAAAGGTGATACTTAGTAGATGACTAAGACCTCTAAATCATAGAAGTGACTGAGCAGTGTAGGAGTGCAAAAATGTAGCCGACATAGTCACACATCGCAGTTAAGGACACTAACTATTTTGATACAAAAAATCAAAGGAAAGACATAAGTCAAAAGAGCTACATTAGTTACAATTTGCAAATGAGGTAATTTGCATATTCCAGTTATTTGATACACACTTATTTCTTCTAAGGGAGGAAGGAAGGGGAAAGGATAAGGGAGTTGGATCTTCCTTCTAGTAGGTGCTAGTAAAACTTCTCAAGGAGGAAAGATGGGGCAAGGAAGAGGGATTTAAAGCTTCCTTCTAGTCACAACTGGTAAAACATTCATAGAGTTGGTGCTTCCTTATAGTGGTCGTTGGTAAAACAATTAGGGGATTGCAACCTCCTTGTATACAGATTTGGTAAATATAATTTGGGAGTGGATGCTTCCATTTAGTGGTAGTTGAAGGAAAAATTGGATATTACAGTCATCCATAGGTTGGTGCTTGATTGCTATGATTCATTGTTTGCACAGTAAGACAAACATATGTTCAGGTTGGTTCATGAAGTTCGTGAGTTGGTTCTCACGTAGATCGAGTTTGTTGTAGGTTGGTTCATGTAGCCAGCATATTATTTCTTGTAGATCAGGTTGATGCCTGAAATGAGTTGGTTCTCATGTTTGGATATTGTACTTTCCCATTGATGTAATAATTCATTTTATTTATAGATATACCTATAATTATTCTTCAGTCTTTGTGTGGAATTGTGTTTTTTTCAGCATAAGAATACTAAGTGGTGAAAATTGTTTAATTGTGAAATAATTTGATATCTGCATTTTATATTGATTACCGCGCCCCCCCTCTCAGTATAACATAAATCAAATGCTAGATAGTTTTTGAAAAGACAAATTGTTTGAATGAATTTTGATTGACATGAATTTAAAGCTTGAACCCTGACTATCATCAATGATATTTTCCCAAGTTAGGTGATGTTGCTGCCTTTTCACACACCTAGATCACGTGGCAGAAATCTTCAAGCCACTCGGTGTGTCCTTGGGGGCAAGTCTCGAGTCAAGGCTGTCACCTTGTTCTTGACTCCTCCGTTTAGGCTCAACTCCTAACGGAGCCAAGGGGGGTAGACCCTATTAAGTTACTAAGGATGTTTTCTTAGTGTGGTGATGTTAAACTAAATCAGTTATTTAGGAGTTTGAATATTTTAACTATAAACAATTGAAGATGACAAGATACGAAAATAACACACGAAAGCACAAAGTTGATAAACAATATATATGAAGCAAAAATGACCAGTGCCTTAATAATGGAGTCAAATCAAAGAGATCAATGTGCTTGCATGTGCTTGGAGTAAATGTTTTGCGATTGCATCTTGGTATGTTTTAAGTTAAAATTGAAGTATGAATTGATTAAATTAGGCTAAAAGGGGGACTCCAGATATACCCGAGAGTACTTGGAGTATGTCCAAAACAAAACCTACACGGCTACCCGCAAGGAATATGTGGGCTGAAATGGAGTCTCTGGGGCTATGTTCGTAACGTACCCATTAGGGTGTGACAGAGATCGGTGCCTTGAGGTCACTTTTCAGTAGGTTCCCGCTTCCTTTGGGTATTTTACCACCGTAAAGGTTTGATCGAGGTGTTGGATTTTCACCTGATGGTTTGTTAATTGGGGAAGGTGAGTCCTAATTATGCTAGTCACCCAAGTGCTTTTGATATAGCTTGACTGATCGGATGAACCGCAGCCAAGTGCAGAGCATACACACTGGAGTCTTGTAAATTTTAATAAGTTTTTAAGAGATGTGTTCTTGTTTAAAAGAAAAGCCTCCAAGAACCTCTTTCGATCCAAGTGGATCTCAATCGGGGAATCGAGGAGGGGTTAATTTTAAAGCTGCTAATAAAAAAATGATAGAAAAAATAAAAAAAATTGCACAAATATGGTTTTCTGATTAATCCTACCACGAATCTCTTTCCCCTTTCGGGTCACTCGGGAAATCGTGGGGTAAGTATTATGATTACTTTTGAAAGTAAGATATGGAATATGGAATTAAAAACAAGATCAAATATACTACCCTTCAAATCAAATCAATTCTAGTAAAAAGGAAATAAGCAGAAAAACGACGAAAATGGCACCGATGCGAATCCCCCCAAGGGGGATGGGGAATGGGCTCGAAAGAGCCTATTCCAAAGGAAAATTTATTACAGCCGTTACAATATCAAAGGACTGATAAATCAGAACTTTCTTGGTCCTTATACAGGCTGAAACCAAGATCTTACAGTTATACAAAAATCTTAAGATTTTTGTGACAAAAGAGAGACCCCTGGGGGGATTTGAGCGCTCCAAAAGCCACTTTGGACAGCAGCTTCCTTTCTTCTCTGTCAGACCTGCTAAAGGACAGCAAGAAGGTTAGAATAAAAAATGCCCAAAATAAATTTAAGAGTACCTTTGCTTCAGCCTACTTTATCTCAAAAACTAATGAAATTAAACTAGCTAAATCGGCGAAAAAGGAACCAAGGAAAGCAAGCTTTCCTTGGGATCTTGGCCTGCTGTTTGTGCATCCAATTAAAAGCACTGATATTGCAGAATATTACACTTATTGAACAACACAAGAAACTACCTTAACAGCAAGCTATGAATTTTCACTAGATTACTTGCAAGACTAAGGTACTTTTAGCTAGATCTCTTGAATTTCAACTTTATGAGAAAAACAGAACTAAGATATAGAATAAAGGAGGGATCTTACTGATCAGATCTATGTGTGTTTTTCCTGATGAGATAGATCAGATTAATAAGAAGCCTTTAAAGTAACCAGTTTGAGGAAAGCTTAATAATTTTTAAAGGAGAGAAAGGGGAAGAAAGGTGCTTGTTGTTGAAGCAGATCTGTTGAGGGAACTTGGTAGAGAAGCACCGAGGGGCACGATATTAGCAATCTCTGCTGGAAATCAATGGAATCAAACCTGAACCATAGATCTTCCAGCCACGGCAAACCTGTAAGCTACAACACAACTCCTGCAGACAGAACTATCAGATCTAAAGATACATATGAGAAAGGGATGATACAGTATGCAAATAACCTTATTTAACATACAGGTATTAACTCATTCAAACATATGCAGTGAATAGAAAGTAAGTAATCTTACTTACAATGATCTATCCTTATGATTTTAGAAACCATTCAGGCAGACAATAATTAAGTGCAAAAAATTGGAAAAATAGCAGTTTCACCTCGAATGCAGCAAGACAATGGCAATCCACACATGAAAGGTACTCCACAATTGAGCCTCCAAAGCTTCTCTTTATTTCAACAAATGAAAATCAGTACACAGTTACAATGGCAAGCCCTTAAGTCCAGCTCTCACTAGCTTGGAAGAGGAGGTTGTGCCTGGATATATACAATTTACAGGCCATGTAGCCCAGGGGGGGTGCAATTACTCATGGAATCAAGTGAAATCAACTGATGGAGAGTCCATTAATGCCTGATCTATGTCTAGCTAAGCCAGATCTGAGTCTCACTGAGTGCAACTGTCAATCGGGGGGATGATCTGACTGACACCTCAACCTGTTGACTGAAGAATCCACCAAAAATCATCCAATTGAGCCAAAAACGTGTTGAGGAGAGAGGGAGGGCGAAATTCCTCATAAAGGATGCTCAAGATCAACTCTGGATCTGATTTGATCACCTCCTTCAGTCAAGGATTTGTCATATCTAGTCAATCTGCTTCAGATCTGACTAATTTCAATCAAATCGGCTGAGAATCCATTGATTTATGATTTTGGATTTGCTCCATTATTCATCAATTTATTAATTAAAATAATCAATAATTGATTTTTGGGGCTTTCTGACCTGAGTGATGGAAAATCACTAAAAACTAGGAAACGGTGGGTCCATGGGTTTACATGGTGCTCTTAGCTTGAAAATGAGCACCTACATGACTGAAACTGATTATTTGTCCCACTTTTATTACAAAATCGATTTTTCCAATTAAACTATTAAAAAATAGCCTAAGTTTTGGAAAAATTAAATTTTAATAAAAAACACTGAAAAAACTAAAAAATTGAAAAATTGAAAAACACCTAGGGGGACTTAGACATGTTCATATGACTCAAAAATGATGTCTAGCATGTTTATACATTGACACATAGACTCTAATAACCTCAATAGGCCTAAATGCCAAGCTGACCACCCCAACTTTGGAGGTATGGAGTGAAAAACTCAAAAATTATCAGTCGTTTGTTCAACAACCAATAATAACCAAGGGAAAAAACACCCTGGGCTGATCGGATTGACAAATAAAGTCTAAGAGACTGAGTCTTTTACAGACACTATCATGCTAGAACATTTATTACAATTCCCCCATGGGGTATGAACATGTGATATAGTACAACAAGCACTTCCCAGAAGTACTTCCAAAGGTATTTTTGAAGTCAGAACAAGTTAGCCCTGTCCGGTTCACCGAGATCACTTGATAAAAACCACTAAGTACAACTTAGGTGGTAACATTCTGGCTCCAACTGTGGGACATGTGCTCGATCTGGTCTTTAAGTAAAGGAGAGGATTCGAGAACACCAGAATCTCTGGTTTATATACCCTGTAAAAACATCTCAACTTGACAAGAAAAACCTCAGTAGCACAAGCTTATAGAAAACCAAATGAACCATTAAGCTGATTTATTTACACAACATAAATGTAACTAACCAAAAGAAGCAAAGTTTTATTACAGCTAAGTAGAAATGCAAAAAGTAACTGCTCTTTTTCAAAGAGCTTATTTTCCTACTCTAAGCATGATATAAAAAAGGGTTAAGTGTAATCAGAAATCCAATGCAACCACCTAAGCATTTTATTAACATAAAAAAAAATTTCCTTGTCTTTGGTTAACAGCCAAAGTAAGGATACCTTATTCAGAAAATGAAAACCTGCGTGATGATTCAAGATGGGTGGGATGGATGGGAGATCATAGGCATGAACAATGTCATAAAAGTTCTTCCCAATCTTGTATGTGCTCATGCAGGATGCTTCTATCCATGACTGGATAGGACTGATATACCAATCAGAACGATGAGGTAAACTGACTACATCATCATACTGATTATCGGGGCTTATCAAATGATGACTCATTGCACAAGGCCCAAGTAGCTCCAAATCATAAGGAACCTCTATATGTGAAGATGATAGTTGAGACTAATATTCTAATAACTGCATCACATCTGTCTTTTCACAACACTGCTTCTCCATGTCTTCATTATTTATACCTTTGTGCGGCTCTGCATGATATGACTCTGAATGATCATATGGATAAAATGCATGCTCCTTTTTCATATCAAAGTTTCCCAAGGCCACATGGTCCATGCTCTCTCCTTTAGATATGCCATAGACAGAAAAATCGACCAAACCATCAAAAGTTTCTGGTTCATTATTTTCCACTTTATTCATGTCACAGACTGGATTTTCCATGAATGTCCACGACTCCTCATCAACATCTTTGTCGGGGATAAGGGAGTCTTCGTCACTTGTATCATGCTCCAAGCTATACTTTTCCTCATTTTCATACTCATCTTCTTCAGAGAAAAGGTCACAAGGTAGTAAACCTTCAGTACTATCATCATTATATGGAGAACACATAGGACTTCCATCATGTATATTATAGTTTTCATCATAAGTTTCACTATAAGATTCTGCAATGGTTTCATCCTCAGGATTGTACTGTTTAGACGGTGATTGCTTTTCGAAACTGTAATCCGTGGCCTGCTGCCAATGCTGGTTTGATAGAGGATAGGTTCGGCCTACCATGTACACATGATCAGAATCGCCTGATGTTGTTTCCTGATTACTGATCTCTGCCATCCCATGTTCTATAATCTGGTTTGCTATGTAGTAAGTACTTTCTGGATGGAATTGCTCACAAGGTCTACACCATGGAATTACTTCTTCTACCAGGTTAGTTGAGTCTAACTGGTTTGGAATCCTAGGCTCTTGCTGAGGATACTTCCTTTGATACACTTGACTTTGTTTTGGCTGAAAATTCTTGGGTCCATTATTTCTCTCCAGTGTGACTATTCTGTTTTGGATTTTATTCATTTGCATAGATTGTTCTGCCCTGAATTGGTTCTGAGTAGTCATCACCTCTTCCAACATGCTAGCTATATTTTCCATGGGGTCTTTAGAGGTTTCCTTTTCCTTTAACACAATGGCCTTTCCCTTTTCTTTGTTGTACGAAGTGTTTCCCCTAGTGTAACCTAGAATGTTGGACTTGCACAAAGATTGCATATTCCTTTCTATTTTCTCGGCCAGATCTTGAGCAGTTTTTAGATCGATCGGATCTTTATCCCTTAATTGGTATCTCAAATCACCCGTGAAAGCTTTGATGTAGGATATCAAGATGGAGGCATCGCTTGGCTTGATGTCTCTAGGGAGATCCGCAACCACATGCCCGAACTTAGTATTAAATTCATCTATGGTTTCATTCTCCATCTTCTTTATATTGTGTAGGGCAGCGAGCAAATGTCTTGGTTCTTTCTTTCCCCCCCACTTCTTCTTAAATCCTGCTAGGAATTCATTAAGGGTTTTATGTGAATCATCATCTAGGTTTTAGTACCATTCTTCAGCATCATCTTCCAAGGATAAAGCAAAGAGCGTCATTTTGACATCATCATGGTCATGGGCAGCATCATTGCAATAACTGGCTAGGTACTTTTCAAACTTTCGAAGGTGAGACTTGGCAGTGATGGCATTATTGCCCTCGAACTTGGGGAGCTTCTTGATCGCATCATTCAGAAAATTATCAGGAGCACCTACTATCTGAGAAAAGTCAAGGGGTTTGTAAAATTCCATCATTTCTTGATATTAGTGAACATGACTCTCTACAAATATGTGATGGACATCTGAGAGGGATTGGTCTCCTAAATCCTCAAGGTTTCTATGAGAAGTCTACCTATTCAATCTTTCCCTAATAAACCTTTCGGGATCAGGGAGAGGATTGAATAATTGTCGACGATTTCTTCGGGTAGAAATTCTTGAAGGGATGTTAGACAGTGGAGTTGCCAGATGGATCGAGTTTTAATTTTTATGTTTTTTAAAGACTAGATCAATCAAAAGTTTTTATCTTTTTAGTTGTTTAGAAAAAAGTTAAGCTAATTCGTACTCAGGAATAAAAAGATTTATCCCCGGCAACGGCGCCAAAAAGTGTTGCCGCCTTTTCACACACCTAGATCACGTGGCATAAATATTCAAGCCACTCGGTGTGTCCTTGGGGGCAAGTCTCGAGTCAAGGTTGTCACCTTGTTCTTGACTCCTCCGTTTAGGCTCAACTCCTAACGGAGCCAAGGGGGGTAGACCCTATTAAGTTACTAAGGATGATTTCTTAGTGTGGTGATGTTAAACTGAATCAATTATTTAGGAGTTTGAATATTTTAACTATAAACAATTGAAGATGACAAGATACGAAAATAACACACGAAAGCACAAAGCTGATGAACGATATATATGAAGCAAAAATGACCAGTGCCTTAATAATGGAGTCAAATCAAAGAGATCAATGTGCTTGCATGTGCTTGGATTAAATGTTTTGCAATTGCATCTTGGTATGTTTTAAGTTAAAATTGAAGTATGAATTGATTAAATTAGGCTAAAAGGGGGACTCCAGATATACCCGAGAGTACTTGGAGTATGTCCAAAACAAAACCTACACGGCTACCAGCAAGGAATATGTGGGCTGAAATGGAGTCTCTGGGGCTATGTTCGTAACGTACCCATTAGGGTGTGACAGAGATCGGCGCCTCGAGGTCACTTTTCAGTAGGTTCCCGCTTCCTTTGGGTATTTTACCACCGTAAAGGTTTGATCGAGGTGTTGGATTTTCACCTGATGGTTTGTTAATTGGGGAAGGTGATTCCTAATTATGCTAGTCACCCAAGTGATTTTGATACAGCTTGACTGATCGGACGAACCGCAGCCAAGTGCAGAACATACCCACTGGAGTCTTGTAAATTTTAATAAGTTTTTAAGAGATGTGTTCTTGTTTAAAAGAAAAGCCTCCAAGAACCTCTTTCGATCCAAGTGGATCTCAATCGGGGAATCAAGGGGTTAATTTTAAACATGTTGATAAACAAATTATAGAAAAAATAAAACAACTACACAAATATGGTTTTCTGATTAATCCTACCACGAATCTCTTTCCCCTTTCGGGTCACTCGGGAAATCGTGGGGTAAGTATTATGATTACTTTTGAAAGTAAGATATGGAATATGGAATTAAAAACAAGATCAAATATACTACCCTTCAAATCAAATCAAATCTAGTAAAAATTGAATAAGCAGAAAAACGACGAAAATGGCACCGACGCGAATCCCCCCAAGGGGGATGTGGAATGGGCTCGAAAGAGCCTATTCCAAAGTAAAATTTATTACAGCCGTTACAATATCAAAGGACTGATAAATCAGAACTTTCTTGGTCCTTATACAGGCTGAAACCAAGATCTTACAGTTATACAAAAATCTTAAGATTTTTGTGACAAAAGAGAGACCCCTGGGGGGATTTGAGCGCTCCAAAAGCCACTTTGGACAGCAGCTTCATTTCTTCTCTATCATACCTTATAAAGGACAGCAATCAGGTTAGAATAACAAATGCCAAAAATCACTTTAAGAGTACCTTTGGGTCAGCCTACTTTATCTCAAAAAGTAATGAAATTAAACTAGCTAAATCGGCGAAAAAGGAACCAAGGAAAGCAAGATTTCCTTGGGATCTTGGCCTACTGTTTGTGCAGCCAATTAAAAGCACTGATATTGCAGAATATTACACTTATTGAACAGCACAAGAAACTACCTTAACAACAAGCTATGAATTTTCACTAGATTACTTGCAAGACTAAGGTACTTTTAGCTAGATCTCTTGAATTTGAACTTTATGAGCAAAACAGAACTAAGATCTAGAATAAAGGAGGGATCTTACTAATCAGATATATGTGTGTTTTTCCTGATGAGATAGATCAGATTAATAAGAAGCCTTTAAAGTAACCAGTTTGAGGAAAGCTTAATAATTTTTAAAGGAGAGAAAGGGGAAAAAAGGTGCTTGTTGTTGAAGCAGATCTGCTGAGGGAACTTGGTAGAGAAGCACCGAGGGGCATGATCTTAGCAATATCTGTTGGAAATCAATGGAATCAAACCTGAACCATAGATCTTCCAGCCACGGCAAACCTGTAAGCTACAACACAACTCCTGCAGACAAAACTATCAGATCTGAAGATACATATGAGAAAGGGATGATACAGTATGCAAATAACCTTATTTAACATACAGGTATTAACTCATTCAAACATATGCAGTAAATAGAAAGTAAGTAATCTTACTTACAATGATCTATCCTTATGATTTCAGAAACCATTCAGGCAAACAATAATTAACTGCAAAAAATTGGAAAAATGGCAGTTTCACCTCGAATGCAGCAAGACAATGGCAATCCACACATGAAAGGTACTCCACAATTGAGCCTCCAAAGCTTCTCTTTATTTCAACAAATGAAAATCAATACACAGTTACAATGGAAAGCCCTTAAGTCCAGCTCTCACTAGCTTGGAAGAGGAGGCTGCGCCTGGATATATACAATTTACAGGCCATCTAGCCCAGGGGGGGTGCAATTACTCATGGAATCAAGTGAAATCAACTAATGGAGAGTCCATTAATGCCTGATCTGTGTCTAGCTGAGCCAGATCTGAGTCTCACTGAGTGCAACTATCAATCGGGGGGCTGATCTGACTGACACCTCAACCTGTTGACTGA
>LPNX010329601.1:31034-112860 GCA_001517045.1 Pseudotsuga menziesii
CCAAAGGTCTTTTTGAAGTCCAAACAAGTTAGCCCTGTCCGGTTCACCGGGCTCACTTGATAAAAACCACTACGTACAACTTAGGTGGTAACAGGTGCAACGTGAGAAGTATCTAATACCATGTATCTAGTGGTTTTGTATGACCACTAATTATTTTCACTTGATCAATGTATTCCCCTGCTTAAAGTGAAAGAGAGTTTTGAAAGATTATATTTTGCAAGACATGTCTTAACTTGAAATTGAATTCTACAATAATATTGATATAACTACTTGGTTATTGATGATGGTTTCCAAGGATTAAGAACCCATAGTGAAATTTTAGTCTTGTAGGTTTCTTCATTGTGGAACATTTGTATGACGAACGATTATACTTGTTGTAATGTGAAAATGATGGAGATGAAAACATTGATCATATACATGACCAACTTGTTGGATATGTTTTAGAACAATCATGTTGAACTTCAACATGTGAAGTTGAATCTTCTTGAAGGAATCAACCACTTGGAAACTAGATTGGTCTGGAATAATATGGAATATAAAAGGTAACTTCCTTTTCATATATGAGGAATACCTTATTTTGATGTTGTGAATTTCTTCCCAATGTCTGATGACAGTTTTGGAAAGAGGATGTTGAATCTATCTCTTTAAAAATTTTGGAAGTGGATTTGTTGCTTGCATCAAGGCCATTGAAAGTTTTCATTAGTTAAGTCAAAAGAATACTTGAAATGGTTAATAGTTTCATACATTTGTGACTTTACTATTGTGTTGTTCCTATGTTGATTCTTGTACCCTCTAAAATAAACACAATAATTTTATTATTCCTCCATTGGATAGAGTGCCAATAGGTTCCACCCTCACATACTCAAGCATAATTTATTTCCCTAATGTTAGCACCATGTCTAGGCTAAATGGTCGAGAAAGGGATCAAACCGGAGTAAATGTAAGGGGAGGTCTAAATATCCATATAGTATGACCTAGAGGTGTGTAGATAAGGGTTCGGAGTTGTTTAGAAGGCTTATTTCTAAGCCTGAAGTATCAAAATGGTAAAAACTCCTTAGGTGTGATCTTGGAAATTAGCCTTATATGAAAAATATTCTTCAGTGGTACATCTCGGCAAGAATAAACAGAGCAGATATGTCATGAAGGAGATCGTTAATCATAAATCAGTCCATAGGGGTAAGCATGCATGAGAAAATAAGATTTAGGAATCAGCGAAATTGGGTCGAGCTAACAGTTCTCAACAGTGGAGATCTGGGCCACAAAGGATCAAACACTCTGGAAGAATACTGCAAGAGAAAGGTGTGAGGAAGATAACGGATCTACTAAAATAATATGAACTCCGCAATTGACCTTAGATCGATAACTATGGATGAACCCACAAAGAAATCAATGGTTTGGAAAAAGGCGGAAGAAAAAATGTAGAAGCAAAAGGGAAAAAGTTTGGATGCAAGAATTGGCAAATCCACATTTTGAAACCCGCAATCCGCAATCCACAATCCAACATTTTGTGGAAAGGAAAATGGAAAAGCAAAAGGGCGTAAGTTTGGATGTGAGAATTGGAAAATCCGCATTATGAAACTCGCGATCCGCAATCTGACATTTTGCGGAAAGGAAAAGGAAGAAGCAAAAGGGCGGAAGGTCGGATGCGAGAATTGGAAAATTTGCATTATGAAACTTGGGTTCCACAATCCAACATTTTGCGAAAAGGAAATGGAGGAGGAAAAAGGGTGGAAGTTGGATGCAAGAATTGGCAAATCTGCATTCTAAAACCCGGGATCCACAATCTGACATTTTGTGGAAAGGTGCTTGCGGAAACGGAAAGACAGGAAGGATCTTGTGAAATGATGGTGAAGGGAATATAAATGGAGGGTGTATATTTGATTCAAAATAGATCTACTAATGAGGTCTATTTCATAGGTAGAGCATGTGCATTGCAAAATATGAGAGGAGAATCAATGAAATATGGAAGAGGATGCAAAGTAGATAGTGGTTTTCCAATCAGACGCTACACTATCAAAGAAGAAAGGGGTTGAGGAGCCCCTACTCAGATAGAAGAACCAATCCTTTGCCTCTACAGTACAATTTCATTCGAATATTTCCTGAATAATCATTTTCATTAAGCAAGTCTAAGACCCCCAGATGTCAAGTTTTTCCATTTTGGTCAGTCATGCGAACCCGAGAGTGCTTTCTCCATTTTTTTTATGATCATGGCGAATCCACCACCTTGAAATTTGTTAGGATTTTGTACATTCAGATTTTGATTCCCATGATGTAGCTAATTTTGGCACTATGTTTTGAGATTCATCTCAGGAGCAGATTGAACTATAAATATGTCCCCGATAGAGGAGGAAATGGTTAGACATTCATTTCTGAAGCCTCTATGCTTGGTTTTGTAGCTCTAATATTTTCTTGGAAGTATTAATGCAAAGTATTTCATGAGTTCCTGAGATTCATCAAGGTGTTCAATTTTCAATCTGTAATCCCCTGTACGCGCCATCTCATGCATGTGTTAACTTTTGCTGATACGTTTCTAGGTTGTATGCAAGGAATTCATTCTTGTTAAGTGCTATGTTCATCAGATAATGTATTGGTAATGTGTTTATAATGATTGTCATAGAATTCACCCTTTGTTAGGTTCTCTTGGCTTCTTTGTTTCAGTTATTAGCTTTTATTGTTTCTTCTACTAAAGGTGTTGCAAGAGATTCGTCCACATATAGGTGCCTCTTGTGTCACTAGGATTCTTCTCTTTTCCCACGCCACCACTTAAATTTATTTGACTGAATGTTAAAACCCATGTTTCCTCAGATTACGAAGGATAGTCACTAGTCATTATGTTGTAAGCCCTTTTAGACTTTGACCCCATTTCCCAATGGTGTTTTATGTTTGTTTATCTTTCCATTCTTCAAAATATCAACAATATGTTCTCATCAGAAACCTAGCCTTATGACTGCTTGTTGCAAGACATATGTGTATGTGAATCATCTTTATGACACTAAGAGATCCCTCTTTGGATGTATAGGCTAGAATGCAGCCTAAAGTTGGTTTGAAATGGTTACCCCAATGATTTCCTACTCACAACCATAGGAAAGTTACTAGGTCATAACATATTGGTGCCATTGTCGGGGACTAATTTCTATTATCTCCTCGGGGAAACAACATTGTTCTAGTTCTATGGCATTGTTGAGCAGTCGATCTTAGACACATGTTGGTTGTATATGCTCTGGAGAATCCACTCAAATATTTTGGAAGGTGAGTCCACTAGGAATACTGGCAGCTAGAAGGACCAATATGAGGAAAAATCCTGATGTTGAACCTTTCCAAGAACTTTTCGATCCAGAGAGACTAATTCGAAAGGCCAAGAAGATGCAAAGTTCAGTTATACCTCAGTTAGACATAACTCTTTCTTTACCTACTAAGGGTGATGTTTTTTATTAATGATATCTCTGAACATTGCGATGAAGAGTTTGAGCTATTTTTCCCTAGGACTAAGTCTGATTCCAGCCTCTCTAAAGTAGTTTTGGACCCCTTTTCATTTGATTTATCTCATACTTCCTGGTCACCTAATATCTCAGAGTCTCTAGGTAGGGATTCTCAACCCTTTTCTCACTAAGAGTTCCCCCTATTTTCTGTTGATTTATCCGCATTAAAATCCACTACCATAGATCACTCTGCTATCGTATCCTTATGATCTCCATCATCCAGTTTCACAGCCCCTCACGACTCTATAGTTCCTCACAACACAATAATTTTTTCTATCACACCAGCTTCATTTCCTCCCGAAAATCCTGCGATAACCCTAGGAATGGCTAATAGGTTTTCCCCTATACTGCTCACTACTACTCTTCATGACCTTCCCTAGGGATACTCCTAAAGAATCAACAATTTAAAGGGGAGAGAGGGTATTCAACTGAGGAACACTTAGGATGGTTTTCAAACTAGGTAGACTTGGAGGAAGTAGACCATGATGACGTTAAAGTCAGACTGTTTTCCCAAAGTCTTTCTGGAGAAGCAAGAAAATGGTTCAAAAATCTTCCAGACAACTCCATGCTCAGTTATCAATCTTTCAAAGATTATTTCAAGGACAAATGGGAAGACAAGAAAAACCCCAAGCACTATTTGTCCCAATACCATTCCATGAGGAGTATGGAGAGTAAATCTATCCAAGATTTTTCTGACATATTTATGAAGACATATAATTCCATCCCTGCCCAGTTCAAACCTCCCCCTAGTTCTTCCTAGCTCCAATATGTCGAAGCCTTTAACAATGAATTTACCCTATTGTTGAGTGAAAGAAGATCGGCCTCCCTAGCCAATATGATGAAAGATGCCAAAGAGGTAGAGGTAAACCTAAATACTGGTAGAAAGAAAAAGAGGGATGAGGGAGAATGGAGGATAGAAGAGAGAGATAGAAGGAGGGATAAAAATCCCAAACAACCTTATTCCTCTAACTCACAAGAGGGCAGGATGGACATGATGATGAAAGCCATGGAAAAATTGATGAAGAGACTCACAGGGGAAAATAGACCACCTCCTAGGGAAAATCAAGAGCAACAAAATAGAAACCATTATTTTAGAAGGCCCCAAGTCCTCCAAAACAGGCAGAGAGATCAGAGAAAACCTCTTGATCATCCTGTCAGGCCCCCATTTCAAGATAATTATGGGGAACATGAATATGGAAATGAAGCTGAGGGTGAAATTCACCATCTGGACACAAACTCGTCCTATGGATTTTTAACCAAAGAGGAACATGATAATTCATGTCGTGAAACTGAGGACCTGTCTGCTGAGGAAACAAAGGATTTTCAGAGGGGGTATCAACTTGTTGTCATGGATTTGCAGAGGCAGATTGGTCTAATGAATAGAGATGTTCCTGTTATGAGCAATAAAGATGCAGCAAACAAATCCTCTACAAGTAAACCAAAGTATGATATACCCCCTAAGGACACCTCCAAGAATCTAATAGAGACCAAAGGGAAAGAAAGGAAAGAAGATAATCCAAGGAACCCAGATCAGGGAAAAACCTCTTTCAGTTTAGAGGCCGAAATTGCAAAAATCAAAATATATGTCCCTCTAACTAAGTTGTTAATAAATTATGAATATAAGTCCCAAATCATGACTGTGCTGAAGCCTCTAGGAGAAATCTCTGCAATATTAGATTCCCTAAATCTTCAAGATGACATCCCCACCATCCTATTTGGACACATGTAGATGAGTCTGCCGATGAAGATGTCTCTCCCTTCTACGTCATTTTGAACATTCATGATGCCATCCTACATAATGCCATGCTTGATTCAGGAGCTTCACAAAACCTGATTCCCATGAAGATCATGGATAAGTTGGGATTGGAGGTGAGCAGACCTTACAAAGACCTTTTCTCTTTTGATTCTAGTAAATTTAAGTGCCTAGGATTGATCAAATATTTGGTCATCTCTTTGGCTCAGATCCTTGCCAAAATCCTTATCATGGATGTAGTGGTGGTTGACATTCCTCCAAAGTTTTGAATGCTGCTGTCAAGATCCTGGGAGACCAAACTCAAGGGCACACTTCAAATGGATATGTCATATGCCACAAATCTCTATTTTTGGTGTACAGAGGATACTTTATAGAGATAAAAAGCTGACATACATGGTGAGAAATGTTGAAAGGACGAATAATCACCCCATCTATTTGTTGGACACTAAGATAGGATCGTCCATTTTCTTTACAAAGGGAGGTAAATACAATTTCAGTTCACAAAACGCTTCTTTTGTCCCCACTCAAGAAGAACTAGAAGGACTGTGGACTGTGAGTTTTGATGGAGCAACATGCAAAGAAGGTGCAGGAGCTGGAGTTTGGGTGAAACCCCTAGAGAGAAGAGCCTTAAATTATTCTTATAAATTGGCCTTCGATAGCACAAATAATGAGGCAAAATAAGAGGCTATGATGTTGGCAATTCATATACTGAAATATTTCCAAGTGAGGAGGGTGGTGATACATGGGGAATTCGAGTTGGTGACTAAGAAAATACAAGGCGAGTATCAGGCCAAACATCCCAGGATGAGAAGTGTAATGCCTTGCTTACTGCAGAGAATTGAGTCTGTATTTTCTAAACTCTACCTTGTAGTGAAAACAAAATACCAAGGAAATTAAAATTGTTTATTTGTTTTACAGCAAGAAAATTTCTAGGAGTTTAACTTTTCAATTTATCAAAAAAAAATTCATAACAAAAAAAAATCGAACCAACTATATGTCAATTATCCCTTTACAATTTATCTATTTCGTTTATTTCTTCTACATATTTATTAAACTATTAATTACTGAAACAAGAAGAATACCTGGACTTATGAAGGTTATAAATGGTTTCCTTTCTCTTGTAGCCTTGCCCTGTGCCGATACAAGCCTTCTTACCAAAACAAGATGATCCACCATGTTGACGAGCATTGATCCTGCTGACCCTAGGAAACCAATGAGTTTGCTATCCCTCGAGCCCACAATTTGATAATCTCAAGAGAAACTTTCTCTGTTTAAATCCTTCGATCAATACTTCACTCAATGATTCAATACTTCCCTCAATGATACAGTTTCACCTTCTTCATTCTATCCTCTTCCAGAAATAAAATTCCCCACAAAAAAACCTCCTCCGCCTTTCCCCATGAGACCTTACCTAAATACCATTTTCCTCCTCCGAACTTCCTCTTTACTCCACCACCTTCACCCTCAAGTTTTAATTTTGGAAAAATAAATCATAAATACAACACACAATTCAAGGGTAAAATAATGCTTAAATATGTTTATGAGATTCATTGTTTCTCTCGAGCAATAAAATAATCAGTGTGAATTAAGTTTGTCAGATTTGAATTTATTTCATATCATCTACTTCATCAACGAATAATCATTCCTTATCTTATTTAAACTGAGTTAGATAGAGTAGAATTTATTCCACTGCTTGATCCATAAATGTGGTCAGGATAACTTAATAAATACAAGGAGGTTTCTCATGTCTTAATCATTAAATCCAAAGCCAAATTCGATAATGATGTTTGATGTACAAATAAAGTTTAATAACCATTTTATATGGGATATAATAATATCAAATCAACAATCACTTTTAATTATTTTAAATAAATAATAATATTCCTTTTCACGATTCACATAAAACAATCGAGATAAGTTTATTTATTTAACAAAACCTTGAACATAAATAATGAAGTTATGTTTATTCGATAATAATTATAATAAAAATAAGAATATGTGTGTCAATAATAATAATAATAATAATTATTGGTTTTAAAGGAAATAAAATGCATACTACATACATAAAATTAATCAATTTTAAACAGAACACCTTCAATGGTTTAAACAATATGATTATCATGTTTAACATAACAATATTATTGGTGTACACTCAACAACAACTAGGTTATTTACCATAACCACCCCATGACAATTACTTCTTGAAAACAACTATCAATCACTAATGCATCACTTATGCGTAACCAATAACTAACCTAATTAATCTATCTATGCATTTCAACATTATTTAAACAATCATCATTCAAACTTGATTAATGCACAACTGACTCTTGTCCCAAATAATGTGATTACAATTATTTTAGCATGTCAAGTGTTCATGACATCCATACTAGTGTACATATACCATGTATATGTGTGGGGTAATCGTAAGCATAGATCATATACATACTATAAGAAAACACCATTTTCTCTATGCATATATACTAACTAACAAAATAGTAATCATTTTTCCAGAAAGAGAAATTGCACATGCAATACCTGAAAATAAAATATATATAACCAATTAATGTACTTCTATCATAATCATTTTAGCATCATCAATAATTAATAATTAACCAATCGAGTTATAACATCATTTATACTTTAGATTCACAATGGCTAATAAATCAATAATTCTCAAGGAGAAAGGTACTTACTACCATCGACTAGGCATCATAAACCCCCAATCCCCAAATAATAATAGCTAACATATCCTCCCATCATAACCTATGTCTGCACCCTCCCTATCCTTCCTTTGCTAGTATAGAAGTGGATGTCGGCTTCGCCGACCTAACCACATAAGAACCCGAGAGTGGTAGCGTTGGCTGAACAATGGACCTAGCCTCTCCTAGCAGGCATTTGACCATCGTCATCACAAAAACTTGGGGAGCATGTCTCAGCATGACCCTCCCACGACCTCGGGTATCATTGTAACATAGGGTGGGAAATACATCCAACCCTTTGAACATATTGGGTCTATACCCTATTAGTTCATACTATGTTGCTCTCAAGATTATCGGAATGTGCCATCGTATCATCAATTTGGTAAATAAGGCTCTTTGCAAATTAGGTACTACACCACACTTTGCGTCACGTACCCGGCTATTACATAGCCCCTGTACCCTACAGGTTAGCACTTTGCAAACATACATTCATAACATTATTAAATCAGTAGCTAGTCCATATTATCAACATTATTTCCTTTCATCGCATATAATCATTAAATCGATCATGAGTGGGTATCCATGTATCACATCATACATTTCACATCATATCAAGAACGACAATCAAACATACATTTATGAAACACGAAAATCTCTTGGTGACCACAACATAGTAATCTCATAAGCATAATAACAACATAAAAATGATAGCATCATAATCAGAGCATTGACATAAGCATGATAACACCATAACATCATAGTCAGAGCATAATCATGATAACATCATAACATCGTAATCAGTATATAATAAGGTCTAACATGCCAAAATATGGTTTACTCAGTGTAGCTGAGTCCACCGATAATGAGCAAATACAGTGTAATAAGTCTGACTAATAAACATGCCTAAGTCAAAATATGGGGTGTTACATACACCCACCCTTCGGGGAACTTCGTCCCAAAGTTATGGTCAAAATAGTGAGGGAAAATATCGACGCATGGTATGTGCGTCCTCCCAGGTAGCAAATCCTGGGCTATACTTGTCCCACTGAGTTTTAACATGATTCATAGGAAGATCCTATCTAAATTTTATAAATTGTACATTCATTTTTTATATATTTTATTATATCAGATTCTAAATCATATACTAGCAACTATTTTGTCCTCCTTGAGGATCTCAAATTGTAAAACTCATCAAGGTTCATTACGCCTTGGTTGGGTGTTATCTGCGCCAATTAACATACTTTCCAAAGTTTACATCTCTTTTCACATTGTGATTCATAAGGAAATATCATTTCCTATATAACATCTATTTTTGTTTAAAGTTTTTATTTTTATGCTACTTTATCGGATTCTAGTTCATTGTACCTCGCTTTGTCCTATAATACTTGTTTTTAAATTTTAATATTTAATTAGATCTAAATTGTGATGGAATACTGTGTTGTTTACCATATTAGTTCAAATAACGCCATAACTATCAACTAGGTACCCATTATCAATTAACTTTTGGATAAGAAGAGCTCTTACAAACGAGTCTTTTGTGCTGTACATAAATTACTTACAATTTAAATTTTAACATGTAGATTACATCCCTCCTTATAGTACAAGTTTTAATTTTAATTAATTTATTTATTTCGGTGGGGCAATGAATTCATGAAGCCCATAAATTTCGACCTACCAACTCTACACAGGTTTATAGTACCACTATATAACAAGACAAGCCTTCTACATTGCCAATCATTCCTTGGCTTATTCTTACAATGCACAAAATATACATTTACTTAATAGAATTAGTCACATAAACTCACCATCATGCATATGTCAAGACATAATACCCATACTCATCCTACTTAATTTATTATTAGTTGGTATATATAAATGTATGCCTACTTAATATATTTTACAAATTTGAATATTCTTATGGATTTTAATGAGAGGTTTCACTTATCGATATCTTTAACATGGGGGAAGGCACAATATCAATTTCTATAATCCTTACACATATTTACCACACAATACATTCCCTTCGAACTCTGTAGGTTTTATTTTGGATGATAGGAACTCCTTACCCTTACCCAATTGTATTAAATTCCTCTAAAGGGGTCTACACAGATTATGGTCTTAGTTTCCTTTATGCTTAGTAGTAATTAAGGTTCTTTATATGTTAAGTGATTCTCATTCTCTTCTATGGTCATGCACTATATTTACGTGTAACAATGTACACTATCTAAGGACCCCACACTTATTACTACATTATCATATTAATAATATAATTCCAATGTCAAGATTTATCTCAAAGTTATAATGAAAAATATAGAAGTTCACACACTTATATACAAGCAAAGAATGCACTTATACCAATATTAAGGATATCAAATATAATATTTCACTATAAAAAAATAAAGTGCCAACTACTTAATTTTAATACATTTTCTATGTTATAGTTTTTAACAAAATAGTAATAATTTTCCTCAAGATAAAATCAAAATAATAAATGTTAAAGTTTATAAAAATTATTTAATTAGCCTACTTTCCTTATATACATTATTTATTCCATTAAATATAACTTAAAATAAGTTATACATATTATGGTTAATAAGAAATAGCTAAATACTATCATTGTTTTGATATCAAGTCTTAATGGATAATTTAATTACTTTTATAATTTTCTATCTCAATATATCTCTTATTTCTTTCTTATGCATTATTTAACAATATTATATATCTACACATTTCTTATACATTCTAGAATGTTATCCATAACAATTTACACATTTATTCATATTTTATTAATTATTATTTTTCCACATTGTTTATTACTATTTTTATACTTTATTTTCTTCCATATTATATAAATAAAGAGAAAAAGTTTGACTTATAATATACTTTTGTTAACCACTTAGTTATAACAGTTGCTTTCCAATTTCATGAGAATTTATTACTTCTTCACTTTACCATATCCATATATAACATTTCATTTCTTTATATATATAATCTTGTAAGAGTAACCAATTTTACTTATTTTTTTCTATAACTTATTTATGATCTTAATTATTTATTATTATGTCACCGCAGGTGATATATATGAATCCGTCATGAGTATTAATTCATTTAGATATGGTTAAATTTTTCCAATCTTTTAAAGTTTGTAATAGTTTTTATTATATGTAATAGAAATTAGACTAAGGTTTGATAATATTTAAAACATTTAATTATTATTATTATTATTTATTGTCTATTTTTTTTAGAATACTATTGGTCTAGAGAGATGACGTTGATCTAGGTTCCAGTGCCCCAAGACCCGACGGCAAGGATGATATCAACAATTATGTAATTATCTCCAACCTTTTTTGTTTTTGGCTCCTTGTAAACAACACCTTCTTTATTATAAATCTGTCATCCATGATTCAAATAACAGGAAAAAAGGATGACAATTAATATTCTAGGTTTCCACAATGGACCTCTGTTTTAGGAAATTTCAATTCAACACGCCACTATGCATAGAACGTGATGTGTTAAAAGTTATTTTCATTGTCAAATTGTGCAATTAAAGACCTTCCTAAAGGTTCCATGTTCTGAGATTGTAGAGAGTTGAAATTGGAGTAGATTATGTAGCTCGGGAAAAATTCAGAAGCGAGTACACAATTGGTGTAATGGCGGCCTCACATCAGTTAGATTTAGGGTTCAGGCTAGCTGTTCTGGTCGATATAGATGGAAAACCTAATGGAAACAACTCTCTCTCAGGGAGGCTTTATGCATTGCTATAAAATTGCTAGATATTTTAATAACCCTAAGAAAATTCTAACTATCATAACCCAAAGCTGGAGAATGAAACTTGGAAAAGAACTTAGATATATTGTAAAAATGAGATTTATGTATTGAAAATAAGGAGAACCAAACATGGAAAAAAACTTAGATATATTGTAAAAAAGAGATTTATGTATTGAAAATAAGTATAATAAATTTATAGGGTATAGTTGAAAACTCTAATATATATACTAATAAAGAAAAGATTATATAAAGAATAATTAGCCATTGAGTTTGTTTGTGTTATGAAGATCAGTTGCAATTATTCCTATTATGAAGTAGCAGTTATGCCTTTCGTGCCGCAGACTGCTGTGTCCTTCACAATCTAGCATATGCCGAGACCAAGACCAAGTTGCAATTGCTGCAGGTAGATGCTATCCAAAATTAACTCGATTATTAAGGTTCAGATCAACCATGGTTTAGATCACAGGCTGTGATGACAATTAAGATTACCAAGCTTAACGTTTGCATGTTTCTGTCATTATGGGCAGGTTAGTTTTTCATTCCCTTTCCCAATTTTTTTCTGTTCTTTTAAATATTTTCTATTAAATTTGCCCGGTGTTGTGTCTTAACATCTGTCTGTGTTGCAAAGAAGGCTGAAATGTAAAATCCGAGGGATTTTCATTTTGGCTATTTTTTTTTTTATATCTGATGAATCTGTTGAAAATACTGGGTATAGACTTGTGTTTAAGGTCTTTGGGATCTGAGGAATTTGGTCCATATAAAAGCCTAAAGCTAGTTTAATGGAGTTCGTTGTGTCGTTTTGTTTTTTAGGTTAAGCTGAAATCATTGTATATAAAAAAAAATTTCATGCTGATATGGAGAATTTGTATGGGTGATATAGCCATTAAGCCCTCTGGAATAGTGACGAGGGAATTCAGAAGGTCGTATTTAAAGCTTGGTTTTTTTCACAATGACTCGTATCCTCCTTCTGGTATATATAAGCTATTTGGCTTTAATTATTAGTGTCATAGAACAGTTGTAGGCTACAGGGCTCTTTTCTTGAACGAATTGCTAAGAATGATGAAGCATTTTTTTCCCTTATCTCTGGTGTAGATTGAGGCCATTTTGATCTATTGGACCACATTAGAATGCGTTTAACAATGCTGTGCATCACGATTTCTGTGTATTGTTTTGGTACCGCATAGATTGCCTACCTTGAATGTTGATATATATAGAAACAAAACCTTTGTTCACTAAATAATGAATATTACAGTATTTTGCAGCATTCTTGGTACAGACATTATTTACTGTATTTTGCAGCATTCTTAGTACAGGAGTGAGCAATTACTAGGATATAGCACTGCTCAATAAGGCTTACTTGCTCTTGCCCAAAGGCGCTTGTTATAGAATTTCAATGAAAGTTGCACACCTCAGAAGTGGGCGAGTTTATCTATCACAAATTACTGCATCAGGCGCTAGTCTGCCACCAGAAGTAAGTAATATCTCTGCAAAGACTTGGTTCTCATGATGTGTGATTTCAGCCTCAAAAGCATTTTTATCATGGGAGGCCGCAAAGGCTCCAACTTAGTCCAAATATTAAGTGTAAATTTATGTTAGTATTTGTTGGTTTATATTTTGAATACATATTTAAGGTGATGCTACGTGGATAGATTCGGGTTGAGATTTTATATCTAAGCAATTCAAATGAAAGAGAGAGTAATTTACCAGGATTCGCGGTGGGCTGAAGAGAGAGTAATTTACCAGGATTCGGGGCGAAGGCTCCACAGCCCGGAGATATTACAGCACCAGAACGTCAAGAAAACAGTGATGCCTGATATCGATAAGATTGATATCGCCCATCTCCATTAATTTATGGTTTTATTGCTTTTACTTTGAATTTTTTTAGGGGTTTATGCACGGCTTTCCATCCGCCATCGTTGAAATCCCATCATTCGGCCTAGAGGCTGCCTGCTATAGCGATTCTCAAATTTGGATTTGGTGGAACTATCCACTGAAAACAACAATGAGCCCATATGTGTTGAATCCATTCACATAAAATACTGATCCACTGAGCATCAACTGATTGGCTTTCTTCTCCACCATATTCCAGTCCTCCTCATCTCTTTCATGCAACTTCAAACAAGAATTAATATCTTCCTGTGACCTATCAGCTTATGTATCCTTCCTGTCAAGTAATGCTCTACTTATGTATAGGTTCATGAAAATCATGAGAGCTACATGAAGATAGTAATAGCAGAGAGGGAACCTTATCTTCTTCTTATTAATATTCATCGTCTTGTTCGATTTTTTATGGCCTTCCTCCAGCAATGCTATGGGGTTATCAGCTCCCAACGCTATTTGTAGAAAGAGGCAAGGAGTAACTAACAATGATAGAAATATAGGAAGGAGTAACTATCTCCATTAATTTATGGTTTTATGGCTTTTATTTTAAATTTTCTGGACTTCAATAAAACTTTGCTTCAAGGATGTTGTTTAATTTTTCAAATAATTTTAGTCTGTAACTGTCTACCACCTGTGAACAACTAGTTATATCAAAAGGATTTTCATTTGTTTGTATAGACCATTACAGAATGCTGTAATCTAGGATTCTGTAATGCCAATAGATTATAAGCATTTTCTTTGGTTGAAAAATCCTTAGTCCTTTTGTATGGCAAGTTTACCATTTAAATTTATTTTAGCCCTGGAGTCTTGAACTTTTACATATTATGTTGTAAAAATAAAATTTAGGGAAACCATTTGAAACTCCTGAAATTTATTTATGGAAAAAATGTTGACTAAAACTCAACTAAACATTTATTTATGGGTAAAAATGTTGAGCAAAACTCAACTAAATAACAAATTACAAGATTTAAAAAAAAAACCTAAAATACAAAAATATTACCACATAACAACATATATTAAATTTAAGCTTCTATTAATTTTAGTCAAAAATCTAGATAACATAAATCTGCATGTCCTGGAGAACCATTTGAGACATACATCCCAATAATAATTGTTGATTTTGTAGATATCTTAAGTATCCTATGAGCAAGCAAGGGGTGAGGGTCTTGTTTAACAACTTCAAAGCAATCGGTGCCGTGGTGCAGTCCTTCCTGTAATAGTGCAACGTGGTGAAATGCCATCCTGCCTACAACGTGGTGAAATGCCAATCTTGATTAAGACATTAAATTTGTGTGCTTCAATGAGAATAATGATGCCTTCCACAAAATAAAAACCAGATTTTGCTAATCTCAATGAGAAATTGAGAATATGAAAAATGAATTGTTCCTTACTCAGTTATAACATCACAATAAAATAGCTCAAATTATTATTGAAACTAATTCTTGACATTCTTTATTTTGCTGTGTCACACTGTACATCAATTAACAAGATAAAGAATAAGTTGATAATAATAAGGAATGCTTTTAGCAGTAGTACTGTAGTTTTAGGAGTGAGGCTTGACTTTCATAGACAATTCTATTCATTTAGTTTAAATTTCTTAAAAATATCAAGTTAGAGGAGCGGTTGATGTGCAGTGTTCACTTATCTGCCAATAGTTTCAAAGAAAGCAATTTTATTAGAATTCGACATAGGTACTGCTGAAACTTCTTGATTTTGAAGATTTTTCTTTACATTTAAAATCAAATCAACAGAAACGAGTTCATCTTTGGGAAAAAAAATTAATTATAAATATCTAAAAGCTTAGAGAGAATGTTTACATAAAACAAAAAAGCTAGCTTACTAAGAAAATCCTAAGAAAAGCGCAAGACAAAGAAACGGAGCCAACTAAGATACAAAAATAGACAGTCCCCACCAATCGGAGCGACCAGACCTTGCAAAATAGCATCAAGAAAAAGGAAGCCAATGGCCAACCTTCAACCTTCAATCAGAAGGAGATGAAGCTTGCAAACAAAACTGAAGTGCTAAGAGATCGGCAGACGCTTTAAGTAAAGCTATTTTGCTATGTAAGCTGGTTTACATTGATGATTAATAAATAATTTGATGATAAATACAACATATTTTGAAATATAAATAGATGGATGAACTACTGATATCTCTTTGGATGAACTTTGATAATTCTTAATTCAACTACTGATATCGCTTTCGATGGACTGTGACAGGCTGTACCCAACTTTCTTGCATATTAACTATATTTCATAGAAATTGATCAAATCAAACTAAACTTGTGATTTAACAGATGTGGGTCCAGGCTCACATTCCTTCGCCTACACGTGGGATGGGTTATGAAACCTTGCAGTTCGTCCTGTTTTAACTTAAACTTTGCGATCACAGAGCTTTAAAATCATATAAAGGAAAACTTGTAGGCATCTTACAAAGACTGAAGAGATCAAAGGTAGATTAAAGCAAAGAATCATTGGGGATCTGCTCATATCAAACGCCGGCTTACAAATCACACTGAAGAGATCGAAAGGTAGATTAAAGCAAAGAATCAAAGGAGATCTGCTCATATCAAACACCAGCTTACAAATGACACTGAAGAGATTGAAGGCAGATTAAAGCAAAGAATCAAAGGGGATCTGCTCATATCAAATGCCCGCTTAGGAATAAGAAGTCGAAAGCAGATTAAAGCAAAGAAACAAAGGGGATCTGCTCATATCAAACGTTTGCTATGAAAATCTTAAGGTCGAATTATTAATTGCAATTCATGTCAAAGTTCAATCATACAAATGGAATATTGTGCATTAACTGTGATGTGATTTGGACCACATGATATTGATGAGGTAGCTTAGGCAGTAGTAAGCTTACCGGATAGATATAGTGGAGTAAACTTTTATTTTTTACATTTCGTTTCAAGTCAAAATATAAAAAATTATTTTAAAATCATTTTAAAAATAGTTAAAAATTATAAAATCATTTTAAAAATAGATGAAGTAAAGTAGTAGTAAGCTGACAAGATAGTGGGGAAATTTAATATTCTTAACTTTTTGTTTTAAACCAAAACAATAAAAAAGTATTTTAAAACAATTTTAAAAATATATATATTTTTTATATTTTGTTGTAGGTGAAATAAAAAAAAAACTTGTTGAGGGGTAAACCAAGTTAAAGACTTGAAATAACCAGAAAAATAATAATTTGTAAACACAAAAGAAGATGAATTAGCAAGGTTGGTGTAACATTAATGACATGCTAAAAGTATCTTAGGATAATCATAAGGCCTCATCAGGCTTAAAGATTTTACATAAAGAAAACTAACCTGGAATTGTTTTAACAACGAAAAGATTCATTTAATGGATAGATATCTCACATGCAAAACACTTGGCATTTCATTATGTTAAATCCATACAACCTATTTTAGATTAATTTATTTTATAAAGAAATAATAATGATTGGAAATCTCAAAAAGATCTTAATTTTATAAAGAAAGATAATAAAGATTGTAGTTTTATAAAGCAAGATAATAATGATTGTAAATATCAAAGATCTTATGTTTAATGTAACCAAATGCAATACCCCTAAATTCCAGTGACTTGGGTCTGTTTTTCTGTGTCAAATAAATGAGCGAAAAAATGGGAGCATACTTCGATGTATGCAGACCATAATGGGTCCAATTTACTTCTTAAACTTAACCGCTATGCTTTGGTCACAGGATAACTCCCCTAACATCTAGGTGCAAGAGCTGCAATACTTCACAATTCTTCAAAAATATAGTTTCTCCCTATTTTGTGATCCTAACCATAGAGAATGACTTCATAGATGAAGAGGGGAGATGAGATAAAAAAATTGGAAAAAATCAGAAAATTGAAAAAGAAAGTTGCATTTCTAAGGAATTGGAGTTTTGTTCTCGGGGAAGAACCATCATCATACATTGGAAATAGTGAGATTTTGTCATGCGCTTCCAACAGATCACTGGTTATGGCTCACTGTTTGATTCTGGTGAATTTTATATTAACTTTTGTTGTCATCCCAATGCTGGTTTGTTATACTTTGGTTTATATATTAGATGATATAGTGGTGATTGCATGTTGACCTTATTTCTATAGATTTTGTGCATGCTATGTGATGTTGTAATTTATTCTTTCTTTTCCATAATTATAGATTATAATATCTTAACGAAATTGTACAAGTGGGTCGAACCCACAACATTTCGCACTACCATCAAAAAAATATATAGTCTCATTTCGCACTATCAACAAAAAAATATATCGTCTTTGTTTTTATTATGGTTTAGGAATATTTACCTAGAATTCAAAAAAATTACAAATAATGTTTAATATATTGAAAAGCCACTCACATGTTTTCTACATGTCTATTTGCAAGGTGTGCCCTTCATTAATTTTAGTTTTTTGTTATAATTATACTTAATACATATATAAGGAGGTCACTAATAATATGTTTAAATATATTTTTATGGAAACAAAGCTATGAAAATACTTTATATTTATATTTTTAGATGGAAATATGTCACTCCTATACATTTATATAAAAACAACCTCATTTATTTAAAATCTAAAATCAAGGTATGTTTAAATTACATAATCCATAAGAGTGCCATGTTAAAACTTTTGTAGATGGTTAAATAAACTAGTTGTTTTTTCTTATAGCATTGGTGTTATAGCAATAGCTACTAACAACCGCGGTGACATTGCCACTTCGTGGCTCTTGTTAAAACATATATAATTATTAACTTAAAATGAAATAATAGAATTGAAACAACAATAACCAAACAAAACAAGATCCATAATTTAATATCAATCTTTTATTTTTTGTTTATTGATTTCATTCTCTTTGGAAGAAAATCTTCCCATTTTCAAACAAAATAGAAGTTTTCACTATTATCAAATTTCACATGCTGTGTTTTATAAAAACATATTAATGATTTTTTTTGCTTTCTATAAATACAATTGTATTATAACTGAAATTGAATTCACTAATAAATATGAAACATTGTAAGTCTAGTAATAAATTGTAGATAAGATTCATTGTTTTCACCTAAATTAATAGAAGTTATTATCAATTTCTTTTTAATTTAACTAAACTTATTGGTACAAGTAAAAAAAAATACTTTTAAATGTTTTTTTTACCAAACTTATTGTTACAATCTTTAAAAAATACTTTAAAATCTCTTTTTAAGACTTTAATTTAGACAATAATCTTGGTGATTTAGATTAAGAACTGATATAAAAGTTATATATAAAAATATATTAAAAACTTCATGTTATATATATATAATACTTATATCCAAGAATTAAAAGAATGCAGACTTCCCACAAATTATAATAGTCTTTGAATTTTATAGATAATAAATAATTTCTTAACATTGCGGAGAACTCCAAATTAATAATAAGATACAAAACTACTTAATACATATACCACTGTACTACAAAAACTTCAAATTTTGAGTAGTTATTTTTATTTTTATTTTTTTCTATCCTAAAATATAAATTCTTTTAAATAATAATAATAAGGTTTTTAATATTATTATTTAAAAATCTTCTTAAATAATAAAATTTTATTTATTTTTATTATTTAAAAGTTTTCTTTAATTCTTAATTGAAATTAGAATGTGTAAATTTTAATGTAATAGAAACACCTCTCTGTATATACATATTTTTTAAACATAACTTACAAGCCAACTCTATCAAAGTGAGATCAACCAATCTATGGGAAGACCTCATTCGTCGGATAATTTATTCTGAACGCATTTTAAAATAGGAATGCTTGCTTTCACAGGCTATCTTTACTTCCGCCTCAAAACCCTAGCTTATGTAAAACTATGTGCTACCAAGATATATGCTAATATTTTTATGAATTAGGCGGACTCACTCTACCAAAACAAACAGTGTTTAAATACGTTTTTTTTATTGATAATTTAAACCGTTGTTGTCAAAACAACTACCAATCGCTTCAATGCTTTGCATGCTTCCACATGTGACCACTTATATCCACCCACTCATTCGAATACAGCTCATACGTGTCCCCGTCCTGTACATAATTTCAAGTGCCAAGCCTCGTGGAAATAGTCTCTAATGCAACTGGGAGCGGTTGGATGCTTGTAACAGCGGAGCGGTTGGATGCTTGTAAATATTTTCGATGGCCTTCCTCTCGTAAATCGTTTACCAAGTCATTTAAATATTTTGGATATAGTCATTTACATCATGAAACAATAAAAATTTATCCCATAATCATGGATATTAATCAGTTTTGATAAAAATATTTAATAACAAGTACAAACAAAACCATTTGAAAGCGATTTTTTTGGATTACAATAAGGTTGGGTACATTAGTATGCAAAACGATGGCAGCTGCGTGCTGGTTCTATAGTGAGTCAGTCGGAGGCCCTTAATCCACATGATTAGTGCTGATATGTTTCCTACGCCTAGCGTAACATTGCAGGAGTGACGAAGTTTTAGACGACTTAATCCACATGATTAGTGCTGATATGTTTCCTACGCCTAGCGTAACATTGCAGGAGTGATGAAGTTTTAGACGACTTAATCCACATGATTAGTGCTGATATGTTTCCTACGCCTAGCGTAACATTGCAGGAGTGACGAAGTTTTAGACGACTTAATCCACATGATTAGTGCTGATATGTTTCCTACGCCTAGCGTAACATTGCAGGAGTGACGAAGTTTTATCGTCTAGCCTACCCTGTTTTTTTTCTGATCGCTAATGCTTTCCCCATGTAGTGAATGCATCTCACCCACCAATTGAATTATAACTAAAAAATATGTTGTGAAGGCTCTATCGCTCGATGGTGTCTTGGGAGGGCGAAATATAAGATATGATTATTACACTTCTATATGTTTTGTAAATTTTTTTTTTCCTTGGAAATTTCAATATTCACGTTGCTATGCACACTAGATGTTAAATAATTTTTTCGTGGTCTATGTAGTAAAAAGAATTAGGCTATTGCAAAAATATTTTTTTTTTTTAAATTTCTATAAAATTTGCAATCATTATAATTTTTTTTTTAAATTTCTATAAAATCTGTAATCATTATAATTGGTAATCCAAAAATTCCTTCAATGAGCTCTACATGACCTACACCACCCAAAGACATCTATGTACAACCCTCATTTGACTCCCACACCGTTGCTAAAGCTCAAAAATATGAAAAATGGCTTAAAAAACCCTAAAAATAGCCAAAATAGCTCTCATAGAGGCTTTCCTCCAAAAAGGGGCTAAAACCCCTCAAAGGAGCTTAAAACCCTCAAAGGAGCTAAGAATTACGTGAAAGGGGCTTAAATCCTTAACCAAGGGCTTAAAACCCTAAATCTCTAGAAAAAGCTATAAATAGAGGGGTGGGGGTCACTCTCAAAACACTCCTTCTCTCCCTATCGTTATACTGCCCGTGTGAGTGCCTTGAGACCATTTTCCTCTCAAGCCATTCACCCTCCCTCTCCTCCATTACTCCAAGCCAAGCTTCCATCCCAAAGAGATAGATGCTTCCACAGCTAGGGCATGGTGGCCCATTTCCACCCAAACAGAAGGTATACTTGTGTTTTGTTTCATTTTTATTGTAGTTTTCTAACTTATTTTGTTTGCGGGCTTCTTTGCTAATGCTTTGTTGTAGGTCTTCCATTGATTTCTTGCAGCCATATTTTGTTTTCTAACTATTTCATGCAGGGTTTCGCAGTTTGTCCCTAACACTTGTTTGCAGGTTTCTCTTCCAACCTCACAAGAACCCTACCTTTCCGTCCTATAGATGGAAGGTAGTCGTTCCTGCCTGTAGCTAGGGTGAAAGCCTTACTACAGATTTGGCGACCATACCAGGTCAATCCCACAGGATCCCTAGATTTTCTTTTGAAGTTTGAGTTTTTTGTTTTTGCTCTATTAACCTAGTTCATTTTTCTATTAAATCTAGTTTAGATCTATCTTTTTCTTCATTTTAGTTCACAATCGAGCCTCCTTAAGGCCAAACCGAGCCTATTTGGCCACAGTACAAGTTACTATCAGCCATTCCCTGCTCAGGTTAAAAAAAATTCATTTTTCGGGCCAGGTCGCACTTATCGGGCTGAAATAGGAGACCAGGTCGCTCAATTTTTCCTAAAAGGTGCGACTTCCCTCTCAGAAGCCAGATCACTCTTGTTTTCTGTTTCTGAGCAACCCCCTCGCCTGTATTTTGGAAAAATTGGTGACCCCCTCGCCACATCGGCCCCGAAATAGGAGACCTATCTCTCAGATTCGATTTTTTAAGCTATCTGGACTGTCAATGTGGCTCAGCCACCTCTGTCCAGCAATCTGTGTTCATTTCATACAATTTGTGTAAATCAATAATAAATTTAACTGGTTAATGGTATAATGAATCTGTTTTAAAGGTTGAACAAATTAATATAGGTTAAGTTTCAGTTCTTAATTGGAAATTAGCACCTTGCCTAGCCCTTCCTCCTCTACCCAATCATCACCCTCGGGGTATTCTAGGATAAGACGAAGGGTGCAGCTCGTATAGTAATAGGCACTTCATTTGTAATTTTTTGAGACCACTAAAAATGGGTGACTTGGAAGGTAGAGGGGGTGGTAGGCCTAGGGGGCCTCACGTCATTCGCGTCCTCCCTGTTGACCAACCTTGCACTCGGAGAATGACCTGAGGATCTACGGATGGGCTTAGTCCCATTGTGTTGAGAGCCCAGCACTCTTTCCTGGTCGAAGATAAATACAGGTGTAAGGCATTCACCTAATAAGTCTACCATAGTTCAGATTCATGTATGACATGTTTTAAATTTCTATTCACAATTTACTGCTTTCATTAACAACTTACCTATGTTATAAGTTCTACAATAAACCAAACAATCTTTGCGGAATATTCATAAACCATACAAGCAACCACCAAGTGTAACAAAAATACAATGGACATGCACACAAACCATACCAAATAAAACAACCAAACTCAGTTCATGACGCTGAGCTAGCGAGTAAAATTTATTAATTTACACTAATTCAAACACTTGCAGTCTTTGAGGACATAAGTCCCTGACTGCCTTAACTGTGGGAAGTACTTGAGCTCAGCCCAGAAACTCATTGTGAGGAGTACCACGGGAACCCCAAAGTAGCTAGCCGCTGAGAGGAATTGCCAAGCAAAACAGGCAACGACCCCTACCGATTAACTAGCACTCCCGTGAGGAAAAATCCAAGCGTTGTCTCCTAGAAGTCTTGGTGGCTGAGTGACCACCTGAAAGCCAATAGAAAGCCACTAAAACCGGGGTCCAGAACGTCACTACCTGATTTCACCACCTAATCTACCAACCAGACACAATCAATCCCCCACGCTCTTCCTCACACCTAAGAGGCAATCCACCACAGTTCAGGTCCTTGAACCAACACCGTCGAGACCATTCTTGACAACCCTCTACACCATCAAAAGGCCACATAGCCTTTGATTCAGACTCATAATCATATCAATTTGAGCCAGATCTACACACTGCATCATCTAGCCCCATGGCTAGTTCAAACCTGGATCCATTTTCTGGCTTGGTGATTGGAAGTGGACCCATGTCCATACCCCACACCACCACAAACACCCCTGCTAGAGGTCCTAGCATCTTCATGCAGACTGTCATAAGTCAGCTACCTCCACTCATACTTACCAGTCAAATTGTCCCACCTGTCATGCCTGGGGGCAGTGTCCCGTCCACTCACATTATCCCACTTGGCATGTCTGGGGAAAGTGGCCCTTCCACCTACACTGTCCCTCCTACCATACCTGGGGGCAGTGGCCTGTCCACAACTGTGCCACAAATACCCCCAGTCGTTCAGGTACATCATGTTACTGCAAACCCCACCACTATTGTTGGTCCATCACACATCAACCTTGGGTCAAACCTCCCCTTCATGGCACGCCTCAACCTGCATGACTTGGCCAGGTTAACCAATGACCCCATCTGTCATCAAACCTTTTGGCCTCCCATGCCAACCAAACTCCCCTTGGACATCCCCAAGTTTGAAGAGAAGGCAGGGGAGTGCCCCCAAAACCATATCATGATGTTTCACCTATGGTGCTCATCAAACAACATTGTAGATGATTCGATCAGACTTAGACTGTTCCAACGCACCCTCACAAGTGCTGTAGTCAAGTGGTACATTGAGCTACCACAAGCCAAGTATCTAGATTTCAACTCCTTGGCCTTTATGTTGCTGCAATATTTCCAACTCCCCGTCAGATATGATGAAGGAGTGGAAATCTTACTATCTTTCCACCAAAACACTACGACCCACATCACCGACCACATCCACGAGTGAAGGCGATGTTGCAGCCTATGTAAGATCAAGCTTGATGACATGATTTTCCTAGACTGGTTCTTGAAAACCTTGCTGCCACCTATAGCCAAGGACGTTGCCTCTGAACGTCCCCAAACAGAGGAAGAGGCCATCTTGAAGGCCCAACAATTTGACCTCATCTACGCACAGTCTTGATACCTCTACACCATCATTCCAAATGCTCCCCGTGCAGGTACCTCCTACCGGGATGCGTCGAGGGAATCCCATGCTGCAGATGGCATCATAGGCTATGTCTCCCATCAACCACAGCATCACCCGGCACCACCTATGATGCTACCACAACCAAGCAACACCCCTAGTGTTTCCTACCCAAACCAAACTCTTGACTATGCAAGAATGATGTCCCAGTCCGGAGCTACAACTTCTTATGCACAACCTGTGCCACAGCAGCAGACCCAGCACCTACTTGGTCAGCACAACATTATGTGGGACAGATGCCCATGTTTGTATCACCCCTAGTCCCCCAAGTCTACTATGCATCACATGTGAAATCTGCTCAAGCCCCCGCCCCCACTCCACCAGCACCTTTGGGATAGGTGTTTGCACAGCAAAACCGTCCCAACCATCCAGCCCCCAATAACCAAAAAGGGCAAGCCATAAATAAACGAGCCTGGAACCAGGGCAACAATTAACCCCAAGGAGGCATTCAACAACCAAATCCTCCCAATAATGTCGGGGCAAACCAACCAGCCCAAAATCCTCAGTAACCAAACACACTAAGCAGCAACGCTCCATTGCGCACAAATCAACCATGCACACTATACGAGGTCTACGTGCACTATACACATGAGTGTCCCCTCATCGGTCGTGCTAAGAAGGCCATTAAGAATGAGGTTCAACTTGCCACCAAGACGGCAACCCCACCTCAACCCAACCCGGCACCACCAAGACCTCCTCCTCCTATGGTGCTCCAAAACCCATTACCAGTCCAAGGACTGGTAGCAACTGCACCGGCTCCCCAAACCAATCCCACCGCCCCGACTACACCTCTGACAGTAGAATCAGGTGTTCATCATATGTTAGCCTTGACAACTGAATAGGTCAATTTACAAACCAAACGAAATCAGTACAGAACTAGCACCGAACCCGATGATCCATCAGTGACATCCATGTCCAAAACAACTAGTACACCTCTTCATTTACCCCCTTTTCCCCCACGCCCCCCCATATGGTGAGTTGCCAACAATGTCACAGCGAGAGCTGTTGTGAGCTACATCATCGTGGATGACTTAGCCCAAACACCCACAACCATGTCTGCTCTTGAGGTACTTAAAACTTTCCCAACATAGCGGAAAGCCTTACTAGCCTCCCTCGGTGCTATAGACCCTTCTGACTCCAAGTTGATCACATTCGACAGAGAGAATAGAGAATCACGGATGCCATCAACCATTGCTTTCCAGATCTCGATATCCATTCGAAATTTGTTTGTGCACCAGTGCATCATGGACGAGGGGGCATCCACGTGCGTTATGTCAACCTTAGTTTGGCAGAAGCTTGGATCCCCAATTCTGTAACCATCCACCACTACCTTGAGGGCTTATGATGGACATCCCACTAAATCCCAAGGGATCCTCCCACACGTCCCCATCACATTAGCCGGGAAAACAGTATTGATCGACATAGAGGTTTTCAATGCTCAGTTGGACTATAACCTTCTCCTCGGAAGAAGTTATATGTACGCCATGAGAGCCGTAGCATCAACTTTTTTCTATCTCATGATGTTCCCTCACGATGAGAAAATCATGACGGTTGACCAACTAACTTATCACGGTCCGCAAGGGCTAACTGTACCAGCCAATGTTATCCCTACGATCAATACCATCGATCCACAAGGGCTAACCGCACCCGCCAATGTTATCCCTGCGGCCAACACCATGGTTGACAACATACCAGCCTCCCCATTGTTGAATGTGGGCCCTGGGTTGTTTGTCGATACCACCATGATGACTACCTTCCCCTTAATGTCACCACCGTCAACACCAAATGAGACTGCGGATTCGTGGATGCTCTCATCCAGCACTGCTGCACCTAAACACCAACTGCAGCTGCAACTCCATCCGCAACCGCAACAACATCCGTAGCCACAACATCATCCGCAACCACAATAGTATGCGCAGCTGCAACACCATCCGTAGCCACAACATTACGCACAGCCGCAACCACAACCCCATCCCCACATGCAACCATCAGGGAGTTATTTGGGCTCCTCCCCAGTCCACACAATTCCCTTCTTATTCCCCCCCCCCTGGCGTCGTGAGTAAGCCAGTAATGGCTACCTTAAACTTGCCCAATCTTACATTGGGGATCCCTGTGTGGTACCTTGATCCACAGGCCCAACCTCCAATTCCCCAGGTAGTCTTAACCCCCATACAACCCATTACGGTCAAATCTCATCCTCCACCCGGCCCGCAAAAACCGACCACCGCACCCGCACCCACAACACCCCACCCAAAAAGGGCCAGGGAAAAAAATGCGAAAGCTACCGCTGAACCTCGATAGATCCCGCCTTGCAGCATCTGTGAAGAACAAGGCCATCCAACTCAAAATTTCCCTGAGATTCCCATAATCCGCATGCATTTGGATGCCATGGATACAACGAAAAACCTCCCCATGGTTGAACTCCCAAGCAAGCCAATAGTGAGAAACAAGTCATTGAGAACCAACCATGCTTGTGCTCTTTGCGGATTGTATGGACATTATTCTCACCACTCCCAGGACTTGTCCGAGTTTTGAACGGCCCTAGCCAACCTTCGACAACATTCCCTTGAATCTGAGATCACTCTGATCGAATAAATCCAACCCCCACCTCCTTCTTCAGACACCATGTCCATTTATAGAATGTCTAGTTCTACAGATCCTATTGTCTCCACCATCACCGACAATCCATCAAACCTGTCTCTTCATTGCTTCCACAACGATGAGGAGATACTTGAAGCCTTAACCGCCCCAGAATACCCATGGGACGACATGCACCATCGCTCATTCTTCCTCCCCGAAGAGCTTGTGTCGCAGTCTGACCAGTTTTTCATGGAAACCAAAGATTTCATTCATGGGAAAGTCGACTGGTTCAAAAATCATATTCCGGCACCAAATGCCTTCGAAGAAGGGAGCATGGCCAACATCTCACCAACCATCAAAATCAACATCTCAACAAATCCTGAGGTTGTTGAAGAAATCATGCTGGGGGCATCCTGCTCCTTGGAAGAATTTGCTTCCTACAAAGCACTCTTCCAAGAATTTTGCGACATCTTTGCTTGGTCCTACAGTGAAATTCCTAGGTTGGATCCATCCATTGTGGAGCACCACATCGACACATGGCAAAAGAAACGACCCATCCATCCCTCCAAAGCTGTCACGGTCAAAGCTGAAATTGAGAAGCTGCGCACAGCCGGCTTCATTTATCCCATTGCATACACCACTTGGGTTTCAAATCCTATTCCCGTAAATAAAAAACAGGGTACCATCCATGTTTGCATAGACTTCCGCGATCTAAATTGGGTGTGTCCCAAATAAAAATTCCCAACACCCTTCATCGATCATATTATCGACGCATGCATTGGACATGAGGTCTTTTCCTTCATGGATGGGTTTTCTGGATATAACCAAATCTAGATCCAGAAAGAAGATCGCTAAAAGACTGCATTCACAACCCCTTGGGGCACATTCGCGTATCGATTAATGCCCTTTTTTCTAAAGAATGTTGGATCCACCTTCCAGCGCACCATGACATACTGCTTCCGCGACCTCATCCACATCATGTTGGTCTATCTTGACAACCTCATTGCGTGGTCACGGAAGCAAGCACAACATATAGATGACTTGCGGCAAGTATTTTTGTGGTGTCATAAGTACAGGATCCGCTTGAACCCTTTCAAGTGTGTTTTCTGTGTCCCAATAGGCCATCTCCTAGGGTTCATGTGTCACACAAAGGAATGACCGCTAATCCCCTGGAAGTCCAAACCACTTTCCCTCTAACGTCACCTCTTTAAGTGACGTGCAATTCAACTTGTAACATAGTCTTGTTCTTTTTTGTTTTACACATTTTTTTTTCAAAGTGAGTCTTATGTATTGTTTCCTTCATTTCTCCAAATGAATCCTACCTCAGGTCGATACATTGCATTTGCTAACAGAGCAAGCAGATGGTCTCCAAACCTTGCCTTTCGGCTGCATGGTTCATCTACTCCCCATCGTATGAGTTGATCCATATCGATGGAATATGCGTGGACATTGCGTCCAACAACCAGGATGAATATGATGGTGTTAATGGCCTCTTGTCTGCCGCCCTCCAATTGGGCATCTGCCATCTTAGACTCACAGCTGCTTGTCTCACAATTGAACAACTATTACCAGGTAAGCAATGCCTACCTCTTTATAAAATTCCTACGCACTAAAGAGATGGTTAGGACATTTGAATCCATCACATTCACACATGTTCCCAGAAACCTCAATAGTATAGCGGATCAAATGGCTAATGACATTCTGAATTGGCAAATTCATCATCGCACATAGGAAACATACAAAAAAAAAACATCATACATCATCATATATAAGCATGCATAAACATGTAAAAAATACATCACATAGGCATTTCATTTCACATCATCATAAAAAGACTCACATATAAAACCATAAAAATCCCATCCACATGCGTCAAAAATATATATAGGTATATAAATCACATGTCCAAAATATGTCCAGTACAAAATGAGAAGCCATGTATGCTTTCTCAGCTAAATATACATAGTGATGCAAAAACTCCTGAGTGCACCAACGCACTAGGGGCAGCCCCACTAGTTGCTAATCTGACCCAGACTCATCCTCATCATTTGGATCAATATCATCATCATCGTCCTCTGTAGGAATATCCCCTCGCGCCTCCCGATGAAAGTAATCACAGGCCATGACCATCCTCCTCATCACAGAGGTCCACTCTAGAGGCACACTGTGAATGGCAGCAATCAACGCATTGTCTAAACGTTGCCAGCCATCGTCGGAAATCCCCTCAACAGGTTGGTCCAAGTGCGAAAAATACCCTCCGCCTCCCGTCATCACTAACGAGGGTTCCCCACAGGGACCACCACCTCCGTAATCGCGACCACTTGCCTCTGATACCCAGGCAGCGGGTGAGGATCAATATATGGATACACAAACAAAGACACCATCAGTATACACATGTAATCATATAACTATCAACCAGCTCAACTACACTATGTATAAACATGAATACAAAAACATCACACACATACCAGCTGGTCCCCATGCCTGGCCTGGAGGATAGGGCATCTCATGGTCCCCATGATAGTCCATACCCGCATACGGGTACTCCTCAATAACTACTGGAAGCTTCCGCCACTGCTCTAGCAACTCCTCTATAAAGAAATGACCCACTCTATCACCACCCTCTCGTACCATCATCTAGCACCACCTATGCATATGCGGCTCCTGCGGACCACCATCCCACACTGCTCGATGCGGATGCAGAATAGGTACTTTCTCAAAAAATAAATCACATAAAAAGGAGCCAAAACAAAAGCCTCCGCCAGATGCCCTCACATTGTTCAACTGACGCTGAACAACCAGAAGGTACATCTGGGCCCACCCATAGTAAGTGCCCCCCATGGCATGATCTACTAACTGCAACAGCCCTCCAGATATCTTGTGGCTCCCCGTGGAACCCAAGATACACAGCAATAGTGTCGCCACCACCTGTGTTGACAAGTCCTTAATGTCACTCGTCAAGATGTGTGAGCCACGCACATGCGCAGTATCGTAACAGTGCCTATCACATAACTCCTCCAACATCTCTCCTCAAGACAGCACCGATGCCAAGTCACCAACAACTCCCAACATAGGGAGCCCAGTCAAAAAGTATACATCCAACAGCGTAATCTCAACTTGCTGCCCCTATATCATGAAGGCCTCCTCCCCAATGTCCCAGAAGCTCACCAAAGTCTGTAGTAGTAGACACAAGATCTTCAAAAGAGGAATCCGCATAAACTTCAGTAATCCACAATGGGCCAGTGCACCACGCACATTCTCGTTGTGCAATTCTACCTCCCGGAGGTCTTTACAGTCTCTCTCACACCACTTACTCTCAGCCATCCTACACAGGAAAAACACAACTGTTAGCCATAGCTTTCAGCAAAAAAGGCCACCCAGGGACCAAGTCGCACCTGTCTAGCCAAAAAGAGCAACCAGGTCACTCAAAACAGCCTCACAAGTGCAACCCAGTCACTCTTTTACCCACGAAAGGTGCGACCTGGCTCGTAGAGACCCTAACAGCCTCATAGAGGACCCCCGGGTGAGAAAATTCAAAATGTAAACCACTGAAAAAGATAGGTTTTGCAGGACCTCTTACCTATAAGTCACAGATCTCGAAATTGCCGGTCGAAATGGGAGAAATCAACAAAAGAAATTTAGGGCCCACCTCTCCAACTCTACAATGAACAATGACAATGACACCTCACAAAGTGGTCCCCACCCATTTACAGCCCCTAGTTGACCTATTTTCTTCCTTTTCACATAACAGGGCCATACGGAGTCGGTTTGGGAAGCCATTTGTGCCACTGGTTTTAGAATTCTTCCCTCTATCTTCTAATGAGACCATAATCTCATTTTTAATAACTAATTTTCAGGACCACTTCTTGGAAGTTACCTCGGTTTACATATCACATTGTGATATAAGTGTCTCCAGACTAGTACTTGCATCACACTTGCCTACTGCAACTCATGTGGGACTCTGGACCGTCTCCCTGAAAGGAACATCATTTTATCATTTTAGCATATAACTTTCTAATCCGTCCACTGCACCTTACGTGCGTTTTCGGACCATCACCCGGAGGGCAGATCATTTCTTTTGCATGCATTTTGGAATATGAATTCCTCTGGACTTGCACTCACACCATATGTAGTCAAGTATGTCCACCACAACTCACACACGACTCTCTTGACCTCTGTCCGAGAGCCACCTTGGTTTGCGTGCCACTGCTGCACCAACTCGCGTGCCTCTGCCGCAATCTATCCTGTGTATGTATTGGTATGTTTAAGAGCCACCTGCTCCATCAACACTACACAGATGACCTTTGGACCACTGTCCATTGTCCCGACATGGGGGCACCATCAATGGCTCCTCGATCAGTTGATCGTATTGGAGTTTCTGTTAAGCTCTTTTTGACTCCTAAAAGAATGAAAAGATTGCCGAGCGTAGCTGCTTCTTTTCCTGCTCATTAAAGTATAGGAAAGGGCATCTACATCGTCTCGTTTATCTCCTTTTGTGGACTATGTAGACCACCACCTGAAAAGGACAACCTTGGCACATTCAAGCCAAGACCATTCCCCTCTGCATCCTTCTATGCTTTCTCGGGCAGAGGGGCCGAACTTTACGAAAAATATCACCATGGGTTGTCGTTAAGCTCTTTTCTAGCCTTCTCGTCAAGAAAATATCGTCGAGCAAACTTGGTCTCGTTCATGCTCGTAAAAGTATCTGAATGACCATCTAGTCAGGACAGAGTTAACATTTTCTGGCCTCATTGGACTACCTATGGTAAAGAAGTCTCTCATCCCCTAAAGGATGGGCGAGCTCTCCTATGTATACTTTTAACCTTTTTCGGGCAAAGGAGACTATCAACGAAAAAGAGCCCCCATTGGAGTCTCCTTTATGCTTTTAGACTCTCTAAAATTGAAATCACCATCGAGCATTTACTTTCTCGGGCTCACCAAAAATCCACGAGATCTTACCACAATGGTGTCTCTAGACACCACCCCACAGATAACAGTTCGGCAGCATTCCCACTTTGGGTTGCCTTTGTTTAGAGTATTCTGCAATGTGTCTTCCTTGGATCCCATCAATACCAAAAGTTTCTACCTTCACCAAGTATTTCCCATCTGTAGTTACATTCCCGGTATTACAGCTATGATCCCTTTCCCATGAGTCAATTTCATTTGCTGCTTGGTCCACCCTGCCGTCATACTCTAAATAAAGGAAGTTTGAGTCCCCCATGATTCCCTGCCCCTATTCCACCTCCTCCCCCCCTCATTCAGTGGGTCAGTCCTTATATTGCCTCACATCGTTCGGTTACTCCCTTGCGGTTCTGGTCAAGGAAACACCATTTCCTTGACCAATGGTAGGTCTCCCTCTGTCGACAACAACACATGTATTCCAAAGGATAGAACTAGAGATCCTTATATCCTGTTTTCATTAACTTCATTGATGAGTTCCTTGGACCACTTGAGAGGAGTCCTTAGTGCCTTTCGGGATGGTTGTTTCTCACGTGCTCGACTGCAGCTACATCATCGCACCGTTGAGATTCGTACAGGGTATTGGTCCGTGCAGTATTTGGTCGAAGACCCTAGATGTCACCTGACTCTATCACATTGATGAGTCTATTCAAGGGACCCAAACAAGTTCATGTCCCTTGTGATTTTTGGGTTGCATTGGAGACAATGTTTAGAAGCCCTAACAGTGCTTCTATATAGATTTATGATTGATGTAGCATATTTGTACCACAAAGACTCTGACTCTCCCTAAGTAAACTATGTACCATTCCAGATCCAGTAGACCATCAGTCATGAAGATATAGCATTCCATGAGAATGCCATGGGTCCAATATAATAGTTCTTTAGATCAGTATTGTATTCAGCCTCTCATTGAGGCAACCACTATTGTAACAACAGTTGTACATGATCGACTCTTGTATTATAGAGCTTAGATCACATTATTCTTTTGACATCGTCATGAGCGTGGGGATTCTTGCCTTGTCCATCTACTAAAATAAGAAGAATACCTGGAGTTATGAAGGTTATAAATGGTTTCCTTGCTCCCGTAGCCTTGCCCCGTGCCAGTACAATCATTCTTACCAAAACAAGATGATCCACCATGCCGACCAGCGATGATCCTACTGGCCCTAGGAAACCAACGGGTTTCCTAGCCCCCCCACAATCTGATAATCTCAAGGGTAGCTTCCTCCATTCAAATCCTTCGATTAATACTTCACTCAATGCTTCAATACTTCCCTCAATGATACAGTTTCACCTTCTTCATTCTATCCTCTCCCAGAAAGAAAATTCGTCACAAAAAAACCTCCTCCTCCTTTCACCATGAGACCTTACCTAAATACCAGTTTCCTCCTCCAAACATCCTCTTCACTCCACCGCCTTCTCCCTCAAGTTTTAATTTCAGAAAAATAAATCATAAATACAACACACCATTCAAGGGTAAAATAATGCATAAATATGTTTGTCTGATTCATTGTTTCTCTCGAGCAGTAAAATAATCAATGTGAATTAAGTTTGTTAGATTTGAATTTATTTCATATCATCTACTTCATCAACTAATAATCATTCCTTATCGTATTTAAACTGAGTTAGATAGCGTAAAATTTATTCCACTGCTTGATCCATAAATGTGGTCGGGATAACATAATAAATACAAGGAGGTTTCTCGTGTCGTAATCATTAAATCCAAATCCAATTTTGATTATGATGTTTGATGTACAAATAAATTTTAATAACTATATTATATGGGATATAATAATATCAAATCAACAAACACTTTTAATTATTTTAAATAAATAATACTATTCATTTTCACTATTCACGTAAATCAATCAAGATAAGTTTATTTATTTAACAAAACCTTGAAGCTAAATAATGAAGTTATGTTTATTCACGTATGTTTATTCGATAATAATTATAATAAAAATAAGAATATGTATGATAATAATACTAATTATTATTATTATTATTATTATTGGTTTTAAAGGAAATAAAATACACACTACAAACATAAAATTAATCAATTTTAAACAGAACACCTTCAATGGTTTAAACAATATGATTATTATGTTTAACATAACAATCACTAATGCATCACTTATGTGTAACCAATAACTAACCTATTTGACCTATCTATGCATGTCAACACGATTTAAACAATCATCATTCAAACTTGATTAATGCACAACTGACTTTTGTCCCCAATAACATGATTACAATTATTTTAGCATGTCAAGTACTCATCACATCCATACTAGTGTACATATGCCAGGTATGCGTGCGGGGCCAATGTACGCATAGATCATATACATACTATAAGTAAACACCATTTTTCCTATGAATATATACTAACTAACAAAATAGTAATCATTTTTCCAGAAAGAGCAATCGCACATGCAAGACCTGACCATCAAATATATATAACCAATCAATGCACTTCCAACATAATCATTTGAGCATCATCAATCATTAATAATTAACCAATCAAGTTATAACATCATTTATACTTTAGATTCACAATGGCTAATACATCAATCATTCTCAAGGAGAAAGGTACTTACTACCATCAACCAGGTATCATAGACCCCCAATCCCCAAATAATACTAGCTAACATTTCTTCCCATCATAACCTACGTCTTCATCCTCCCTATCCTTCCTCTGCTAGTATATAAGTAGATGTCGGCTTCACCAACCTGATCACATAAGAACCTGAGAGCAGTAGCATTGGATGAAAAGCGGACCTAGCCTCTCCTAGAAGGCATCTGACCATTGTCATCACAACAACTTGGGGAGCATGTCTCAGCATGACCCTCCCACGACCTCAGGTATCATCACAATATAGGGTGGGAAATACATCCAACCCTCTCAACATACTGGGTCTATACCCTATTATTTCATACTCTGCTACTCTCAAGATTATCGGAATGTGTCATCGTATCATCAATTTGGTAAATAATACTCTTTGCAAATTAAGTACTACACCATACTTTGTGTCATGTACCCGACTATTACATAGCCCCTGTACCCTGCGGTTTAGCACTTTGCAAACATACATTCATAAAATTATTCAATCAGTAGTTGGTCCATATTATCAACATCATTTCCTTTCATCGCAAATAATCATTAAATCAATCATGAGTGGGTATCCCTATATCACATCATCTCAAGAACGACAATTGAACATACATTTATGAAACACAGAAATCTCGTTATTGGCAATGAAACTAAAGAAGTCGTTTCGCCAAAATCACAAGGGCCTGATGGACAACAAGAATGTTTAAACAATATCTGTGGCAAAAAAATCCTACAACTTAAGAGTAACACTATCCCCGGGGGTTTAGTCCCTTTAGAAAATATCTTTGACCCAAATGATGTTGCTAAGGAGCCTCAGCTTGTCCCAAGCTGTGAGGATGTGAAAGATGTGAGTATTGGAACAAAAGCTCATCCTAAAATCATCAAGTTCTGAAGAGCACTCTCCCTGGAGGACAAACAGAAATACATCTCACTGATGAAGGAATACACAGACGTCTTTGCTTGGAGCTATAGTACTCTTAAGGCTTATGATACAAGTATAATTCAGCACACTATACCAGTAAAAAATGATGAGATGCCTTTCAAGCAAAAGCTAAGGAGAATTAACCCCAAGCTGCTACCCCTAATTGAAAAAAAAAATAAAGAAGTTGTTTGAGGAAAAATCATTGTGGCCCTTAGATTCTCAAGGTGGGTGTCCAACTTGGTTCTGGTGAGGAAGAAGAATGGATAAATAAGGCTGTGCATTGACTTCAGAAATATGAATAGAGTCTCTTTAAAGGACTATTATCCTCTTAACAAGATGGATCATATTCTGCAGAGGGTAGTGGGCTCTCAAAGGATCTCCACCCTAGACGGTTTCTAGGGGTACAATCAAATCATGGTACACCCAGAAGACTAGGATAAGACCGCTTTCACTACACCCTGGGGTACCTTTATGTATGCGAAAATCCCATTCGGACTCATGAATGCAGTGGAAACCTTCCAGCGGGCCATGGACATAGCATTTGTTGAGGAGAAGGACAAGATTTTGGTTATCTATTTAAATGACATCACTGTTTTTTCAAATTCTGATGAGGAACACGTCGCACACCTGCTCATAGTGTTCAGAAAATGAAGAAAGTTTAGCATCTCTTTGAATCTTAAGAAGTCTCGCTTTTCTATGAAATAGGGGAAGTTGCTCGGGAACATAATCTCCCAGGAAGGAATCAAAATAGACCCAAAAAGAGTTGAATCCATATAGAAAATTGAGCTCCCTTAGAACAAGGTTGAGGTTAAATATTTTCTGGGAAGGGTGGGTTTTATGAGAAGGTTTATTGTTTCTTTTGTTGAGATTGTGAGGTGGATGACTAGTATGATGAGGAAATATAATGAGATCAAGTGGAAACCTGAAGCAAAATAGTCGTATGAGGACATAAAAAAATGATATTTCAGAAGCACCTGTACTGGTAAGCCCTGATTTCTCCAAATATTTCCTCAGATTCTCATTTTCTTCAGAGAACACAGTGGCAGGGGGTTTGTTACAAAGGAATCCTGAGGGAAGTGAACATCCCATTGCTTTCTACAACAAAAGATTGAGAGATTCCCCACTAAAATACAACATTCTGGAAAAGAAGGCTTNGGTTTTGTTACAAAGGAATCCTGAGGGAAGTGAACATCCCATTGCTTTCTACAACAAAAGATTGAGAGATTCCCCACTAAAATACAACATTCTGGAAAAGAAGGCTTATGCTCTGGTACAGGCCTTGAAGGAGTTCTAGGTTTACATCTTGCATTCTCACATCATTGTTCATGTTCCCACAAGTGCAATGAAGGATATTTTAACCCAACCAGATCTTGAGTGTAGAAGGGGAAAATGGATAGCAGACTTACTTGAGTATGACTTGGATACTAATCCCACAAAGCTTATTAAATGCCAAGGACTAGCCAAGATCATGGCACAGTCAAACTACGATTTACTCAGTTTGCACATGGTCGTTGAATTGTCAATAGAAGAGAAAAACCCTGAGGAACGACCAGAGCTACAAGTGGATGAATATTTTCGGTCATCCCCATGGCATCCTAGCATCATATTTGTGTTACAACATTTGCAATATCCATAGGAGATGGATAGGACAAGGGCCATATTCCTCAAACAGAAAGCAACAAGGTTTTGCATCTTAAATGGGAAATTGTATTGGAAGGAGCCAAGAGGGGTTTTGTTGAACTACATTAATGAATAGGAGGCAAAGAATCTCAATGAGGAGTTTCATGCATGGGAATGTGGAGGTCATCATTACTGGAAGACCATTGTGAATACAATTCTAAGAGCAATATTTTATTGGCCCACCATCTTTTCTGAAACCCATAAGGAGATTGTTTCCTGCCATAAGTGTCATATCTTTGAAGGGAGGAGGAATATTTTTCCATTACCTCTGAAGCCTATACATGTTGAGGCCCCCTTCCAACAATGGGGATTGGATTTCATTCGGGAAATAAATCCATATTCCTCAGGGCAGCACAAGTTGACGCATGCTTTGTGGGATGACAAATTAGTATAAATAAATCCAATGGAACCTCACCCTTCCATCTAGTCTATAGTTATGAGGTGATATTTCCTAGTTCTCTAAGTTTTCTAGTGATGAGGCTGTTACAGGGAGAAGAAACTAAAACCCACCCAACGCAGAGAAGGACGTAACAGTTGGTTGAAATTGTTAGGATTATAATCCTCCCTTGTCCAATTTGGTCAATTATGTTTAAATTAGGAGTTGTTTCAGTATTTATTTAGTCACTAGTCCCATTGGGTCCACATGGCCTAATTGGGCCACATGTACCTGTTACTAGAGTGTGGGGAACACTGATTGAGGCTAACTTCCATTGAATACACTTGCATGCATCATTTTAGGTGCCTCCTAGACCAATCCCTACAATTTAGGAGCCACTGGGAATGTCAGAACCAACCTCCTTCAATTGAGTTCAGTTAGTGATTAGTCAATCCTAGTTAGGAGTCAGTTACTTTTAGTTACATCCAATTATATTCAGTTAGTGCCAGTCATTGATTAACTTCATGTGGGAAGACGCCTTTCCTCACCTACCACATTCAGTTAGACTAGTTAACTGATTCTAACTATTTGAGGCACTGATTTAGACAACTAGAGCTAACTAGTCAGGCTCGAATAGTGATTTAGACATGTCCAGTTATCCATTCAATTAGGTTGAGTCAATCAATTCAAATTTCTCTCTCATGTATTCGAATTGACTACTTATTAATACCAGTGTATTACATTGGATTAATTATCCAGTTTTTACTTTTGATTAATGAAAGCTTATAGAGCTGCAAATCATTATTGCACTATTTCATATCATACTTTGAGTAAAATTGCTTATGTGAGATCTATTTTTGAGTTTTGTCTTGGTTCATAGATTCCAGTGAGCTCAATTTTAATTTGGTATCAAAGCCTTAGCAGGACAAGGCATTTCTCCTTCTACGTATTTCCTACTGGATCAAAAAATTTAAGCAAAATTGCTCCCTCCAACACTGCACCAAAAGTGGATAATTTATCACATAAATCCTAAGCAAAGAAATTTTTGATCAAGCTAGCTTGATTGACTAAGATGGGTGTGAATAAAATTCCAAAAGTGAAAGCTATTGACCTTACTTTGTCTATTTGTTTGTGTGATTTACAGGTTTTTCATTCTCCTTCACTGTATTCACTACAATAGCATAATGGCCCCTTATGTGGATCCTCTCACTCCTTTCAACTACCATCAGTGGAAGGAGGACATTGAGATTCAACTTCACTCCAAAGGACTCTATAGAGTCACAATGGAGATGGAGGTAGAGCTGATTCATTCTGTTGACAAAGAAAAATACCGAAATAATCTTGATGAAGATTTTGGATTTCTGTGCCTTTCGATTTCTAAGGATCTTCTCTTCCACATCACTGGATTGAAGAATCCTAAGGAAATTCGGGATCAACTTGCTTCCCTGTTTGATAAGCAAGATGACATGAGGATCTATCAGCTAGAGAATGAGTTGATTTCTCTTCACTCGGGAAACTTTGAAACCGTGAATGTTTTCTTCACCAAATTCAAGCACCTGGTTCTCTAGTTGAAGTTGTGTAAAGTTGATAAGGAGGATGATCAACTCATCCTTTTCATCCTCTAAAAACTTGGCACAGATTACTCAGTCTTTGTATCAACCTTTCATACTGGGAAGCTCACAACACCGAATTGGAAGATGCCAACTCTCAATGCCTTCATTGAGTCTCTCACCCATGAGCATGACAAGCTGGGCCAAATGGGGATCATTAGACCTTCCAAAGATCAAGTATTGGTTGTTGGAGGACCCAAAGCTACAAATGGTAAGGGGAAGCAAAAGAATGAGCCTCCTATGGAGAAGGAGCAGTCAAACGAGCCCTCAGGTTTGAGGAGAAGCAATAAGAATGGAAAAAGAAATATCCTTTGTTCTTAGTGTAGAAGGGGATTTCATCCAGAAAGCTCCTGTATGAGAAGAACAATTGATCAAATGGCTCTTATTATAGAGAAAAATAGCATCATTGTACCTGTTGGCGCAAGGAAGGTTGACCATAGAGAAGAAACTGAAGAACAAGATGAGAGATGCCATGCACTGAAGGCTATTTGTTCAAGAACACATGCCTTCCTCATTGATTCAGGATCTTCCAATCATATGGTTGCATCCAGAGAATCATTCTCTTCTTTACAATCTACTGATGGCCCTAGAATTCACATGGGTGATGATAGTCAAATTCGAGCCAAAGGGAAGGGTTCAATCAGGTTTGAACATGGAAAGTTCAAAGATGTACTTTATGTTCCCTCCTTAGCTACAAATTTGTTATCTGTATACCAGATGACTCACACTGGCCCTCCAAAGTGAGTGATATTTGGTCCCAACTCAGTGAGATCATAAATATATCTACTAGGAACATCATAGAGAAGGGTGCTACAAATAATTCCTCCAAGGCATATGAATTCTCACACTTCCTACCATTTTCAGATCTAGTGCACTCTTAGTTGCCACTTGAAAGAGGAGGTAAAACCATTATATCTACTCCTTTTGTAGTTTCCACTAGTATTTCAAAATCAGAAGAAAAATTAGTTGTATCAATTTATGAGATTGAAATTCAGGGTGATTCAAATCCAAATCCAGTCCCTACTCCAATCCTAAGCCCACATGGGCACAAAAGGAAATTGGGGCAACTAGGAAGATGGTTGGAAATCCATTTGACACACAGAGGACAAGAGATTAGTTTCAGAAAGAGAACCTTGTGTTATGTCATGCAAGCTCACCTCCTTCAGATAGATGCAACAAACTCCCTGTGAGATGCTACATGGAAAGGCCTGACCAACTACAATGCTCTTAGAAGAACAGAGTGGATCATACACCTCTTCATCCAAAAAGAGGCAAAGGTTACATTCCTCCTTCCTTCCATCATCATTTTGGGAGAATATGGAGAAGTGTAACACCCCGGTTTTGACCCCATGGTATTGAATTGCATATGATGTAAATAGCATTAATAAATCATGGTGTGGAGCTCAAGGCAAAGGCACCACCTTGGATTTAATGTTTTATGTTTTGACAATTAAAATCGATGCCGACGGTTTATGTGCTAGCCAGGCACAATATGTTTTGGGACATCATGTAACTATACAATAATAAAATACCACAACTAGCTATGCATTGCAACGTTAAAGAGATGGGGGCATGATTTCACAAGGAATAGGGAGGGGGGGTACATTCAAACCCTTGAGCCAATGGGTAAAAGACAAATGTTTAAGGAAGAAACCATAATGGTGTCAACTACCCATTTTTGTCTTTTGTTCCTAGTCATCTAGAAGTTGGTTGGGGAAGTTAATGCAAAGGGATGGGAAGAGTATGGGATTCAAAATCGAATTTGGGAAGCCACCCATTTTTGGAAAACGTGTTTTTGAATTCTTGGGAAAGTAAATGCTTGGAAATGAATTTCCAAGCCATTATTCACCCACATCTTTCATTCCTCACCCATTCTCATCCACGTTGGGGGCGCTCTCATGCAGCTGAAGCTTGTTGATCTCTTGCCCTCACGATTTGATGTCGTTTCTTCATTTCTCCATGCCTAGAATTTTGTTTTTTGTGCTTCTAGGCGAAGGGGAAGAAAGGGGCCACAATTTTGGGGTTTGAGGAGGTCGTTTTGGCCCCTATGAGCAAGTTGGGATCTCCCCTCATGTTTTTCTACATTTTTTCCTAATTTCTTCAAGATGGGAAACCCATTTTTGTATGCATAACGAATGGTAGAAGAGACCCACAATTTTTGGGTGTTTGAAGAGGTCGTTTCTTGGCCCTGTGAGTAAGCTGTGAGTTTCAATCATGAATTGTTGTCATTTCTTCATTTTCCCATTTCCAAAAAATCCATTTTTTTGTTGTTGTGTGAATGGCTAGCAAAGATCCAGGTTTTGGGTGTTTGCTGAGGTCGTATTTGCTCATGAAATGCCCATAGGTGTTGTCTGAATTCGAAACCATGTTTTGGGTGTTCAAGGAGGTCGTTTTTCCCTTGTAATGCCTAATAACATTTGTTGAAATTGTTTTTGGCTCCCAGGGTGTTTTTCCCCATTTTACCAATCCATTTTTGGTTGAGGAACGTGTTTCCTTCATGCCCAACAATTGTATTTTGCTGTGAAGTGCATCCTTGTGTTGGCTTGGCTGAGTAAGTCTAAGAAATCCATCTGTTAGATGGTATGACAATGTTTGGGTGATTGTTGGCTTAGCTGAGTAATTCCAAGGAACTTGTGTGTCATTGACTTGTTTCCTTAGCAGTCGGTGAAACCCAACTGTGCATTGGATTGACTGTGGATGTATGGTATTGTTGTGTGTAAGTCTGTAGTTCCCTAATTCCTTGTGTGAATCATTCCCATCTCAGGGGTGGAATTGCTGCTGAAATATTGATGAGCACATTGGCATATGGTTGGGTGGAACATTGCAGCGACATAGCTAGTTTCAGGACAACTCTTCTCAAGATAAGTATCTCTTGTGTTTAATCTCTACAACTGTAATTGTTTAATGAATTATGATGAACATGTTGAATGCTTGATGAATGTATTTTAATTCCGTTGTATAATCCATCTATGTATGTTTTTAATTTAATGCATTTTTATTATCATGCTCATGGGGCTAGATTGCCTGGATTTGATAGCTGTGAAGTCGCGTTCTCTCTTTGGTAGAGGGGTGGGGACGTGACAGTGTGGTATCAAAGTTGTGTTGCAGCATATGGCCTCAATGGACCAAGATAAATAACTAATATAGGAATAATCAACCTCTGTGGTTAGCAGAAGAAAAGAAGCAGACATAAAAAATTTAGAAATTTTTCTAAGTGTTGGAATGTTGGTTGTGTTAGCTCAGTTAGTCGAGTTGAGCCGACACATGTCGTATGGGTTGGTTGAGTCGAGCCGACGAAGATTGTGGCGACCATGTCGGCTGCATTGGGTGAGTTGAACCGATGAAGAGAATGAAAGAAAATTTCCAAAATTTTCTAAGTGTTTTGAAAATTTGCATATCGGCTCTGTTGACCGAGTTTTTTCCGATTCATGTCGGCTGAACTTCCTGAGTTGAGCCAATGCATTTCGGCGTGAAAGGTTGAGTTGAGCCAACAAAGAACGAAGAAAAGAAAAATTTTCATAAATTTTCCAATTGTAGAAAAATCGACAAAACTCAGCGAGTTTTGCTGATATGTTGGCTGGGTTGGATGAGTCTCGCCAATGCACGTCGAGTGGAAAAGTTAAGTTTCGACGATACGTATCAAGCAAACTCGACGAGTTTCTCCAATGTGCGTCGTGCAAAAATACTGAGTTTCGCCGATAAATAAGGAAGAAAATAGTTTTCAAAATTTTTCTAAGTGTCGAAATTTCCCCTATCAACAAGAAAAGGTGATTTTTTGCTGATACGTCGGATGAACTCAGTGAGTTCTGCTGACACGTTGAGAGGAAAATCAGAGTTTTTCCGATCAAAAGGAAATGGCGAGTTTTTCTGATCGAAAGGAAATGGCGAGTTTTGTCAATCAAAAGGAAATGGTGAGTTTTGTCGATACATGTCAGGAAAACTCAACGAGTTTTTTCGACACGTCGGAAGGGAAACCTGAGTTTCACCGATCGGGTGGAAAAACTAAGTTCGCTGAAACAGAGAATTAAGCAGTTTTTTCAGTTGGATTTGTAGGGGCTAGAAAGTTGAAAATTGGCAGTGAGGTTATGCGCTGGATTGCATGAAAAGGAAATATTTACAAAAAAATAAATGAGGGTGTTTCCCTCGACCCACCCTATAGAGCCACAAGGGGGCAAGCCCCCTTGACCCCCGTCGTCCCCTTGAGACAGTCATTACTGTGAAAGAAGAGGATATGATTTTTCCAAATCCAAGTAAGTAATTTATATGTTCCTAATAATGTTATGTAGCTAACAATGGTGTTCCTAAACACATTTTGTAGAGTCATAGTGCAGGTTGGAAATATGGCCTTTGTCTAACCAAGAAAGCCAAGAGATCCACAAGAGAATAGAAAGTCACTCCAGTGTTGGGGATGTGGAGGAGATCATCTAATTAAGTATTGTCCACATCAGAGTGGGAATGAAGGTCAAGTCCACAGCACCCAAGAAGTCGATATTGTGGGTCAGGAAGCAGGGACCATTCCTAAAATTTGTGCATTGTTAGAAGACCACCAGGAAGTCATAACTCAACTGTGGTGGAAGTTGAGGGTGATATTGTTAAGCAGATAGTTCTATTTTGATTAACTCGCTATATCACCCCTGGACTTGTTGAGATGTGCACTTGAAGAATTCAAAGCATAAAAGATCATGGTTAGTCCAACTGGCCACTAAAACCAAGAAAAAGGTCAGTGAGGTGGTAAGGAAATGCCCATTAGTTATGAATGGTTGGTCACTTATGAAGATATGAATGTCCTACCACTTGGCTCTTTGTTATAGCTGATTTTACCACTCCAGGTGAATCACACTTGTATGGCCTTCCCCTGTCCCTCTGCAGACTCCTTAGACCCCTTGGACCATTTTTTGTCCTTTGATGTTTCCTTCTTGACCATCCCTAAAAACATGTGTAAATTGCTATACGTGACTTTTAAACCCCTTATCGCATATATACGCGGGTTTGACCCCTAAAAACGTGTACATCGGGATGTGTGCATAATCCAAATCTTTTTGGAGTTTTCCTTGACATGGATCTGACTCACTTGACTCCTGGCCTTCCATATGCCTTGAGATCGCTTGAATTCGACCTTTCATTACCCCTTTGAAAAGATATATAAGGAACTCTATGGTACATTGAAGGCATATGAGAGAATTGAGAGCAAAGAAACTATAGTCCATTGTTGCCGGAACTTGTGCTTGAGTTTGCATCCCTTTGTCCCTTGGAGCACTTTTGTGTTCTTCCCAAGCTTTCCTTTTGCTTGTGAGATTGCTATCGAGAGATGGAGGATTGAGGTGGTGGAGGCCCAAGTGGGGGATTCAGTTTCTCCAATTCGCAGACGTGCCGACAAAGGTTGTATCCATTGTGATCTCTGATTTTATATTAATAGAAATATCTTTTCCTGTCCAATAATGTATGTTTGAATGAATATTTTATCCATGGGATGATTTCAAATGCTTATACATTGTTGATTATATATGCTAGAATAGATCTAACACCAATATATATAGTATGCTTGTATTGTTTATTTGTTGTTGAGGAATTAATCTATAAATTCAAGCTGAAGTTGGAAAGCTCAACAGGGCTCTACTTCAACCATCCGAAACAAGGTATGAGGTCTGATCCTTTAGTGTTAGACATTTAATTTCTATTGCATATTGGAAATGATTGATTTCTGGAGTCAAACTGTCTGTTGTGGTACCCCAAGCCATAGGAATTTCTCTCTGTAATAGAATTGGCGACTCCACTGGGGAGTTCCTAGTAGTTGTCCTTTGGGGGTTTTCTATCGGAATTCAATGAATTTGAATTGCTATTTTTCTCTTGTTTCTGTGTCGGGTCTGGGGGCATGTTTTCTTGGTAGTGTCTGATTGGTGTGAAGTTTGTCTCAGTTTGTCTGTTTTCCTTTATTTTTATGCACCTTTCTTCCTGTACGCAAGTTTTGAACTCACAGTCGCGTATACACGCGGTTTTCTCTGTTATTTCCACATATACACGTGGGTTTACTATGAACAGTCGCGTATGCCCTTAGTTTTTCCTTTTAGAGGAATTTGAATGGTTGCTGGGTGAATTTTGATGATTGTTGAGTCTCCTTTGATACTGCCAGAGTCTGTATACACCTCTGTTTCTAACCAGAGACGGTTTTTTTAGGGTAAATTTCTTTTTTAAGAATGTTCTTGTCATTGTATTTTCAATTTTTTGTTTTGGGATTAGTGCATAAGACTTATTTTACCTTAGTGCTTTGCTTGAGTGCTGCTTGAGTGTGCTTGCAGAGTCTGGGGATTGTAGAATCATTCTTTTGCTTTTTATATCTCATTTTATTCCAAAAAATCCAAAATATTTGCTTATCATCATGCATTGCATTTTGCATTTTGCATAGTACTTGCACTAGATTTTCTTTGGAGTATTAGTCATGATTTCATATAGGAAAGCTTGCATTTATCATTTGAATAAAATTGTGCATTTCACGTAGTAGCATACCCTGTTTTCATGGACACAATGCATTTGCATTGATTGTTAGGTGTGCATTTTACTTCATGTTATGTCATAAAACCATTAGTTGCACAGCCATATCCCTCTTCTGAGTAATAAAGCCAATTAAAATCAACACTTAATTAAAATGAACTACACTATTTTATTTGATAGGGTTCACCAACAAGATTAGGTTTAGGGTCTTGGAATAGTTCATTGTGAGTAAATTCTCCAAGACCACTAAACAACAACATGTATGTGTGTGTCCAGGTGAGTGTGTGAAATCCTTGGTATAACCAGTGTTTCTCAGGATCCTCCTCTCAAAAGGGAGTTAAACACGAGGCAGTGTGAGCGATTATTGATTGGGATGACCCCTAGTCATAACTGAGTAGCACCAGAGATATTTCCAGGATTGTATTCGTATCTAGGGGCTCTTTCGAGAGTTTCAGGATTTGCTACCCTGCCCATACGGTCAATCTCGCCTGCGACTGTCCGCCTGAGCATTGATTATATTCAGGTGACCTTAGTGGCCTTACCTAGGATATCAAGGGGGTACTTTGTAGGGGTTATTCTGCAAGTGTCCCAGCTAGGTTGGGGTCAGATAGCACAGTCACTTTATGCGTTGAAGGTGAGGGCCACAATAATTGACTATGTACCTCCGCTTGTTGTGTATGGGAGTCTCAAGCCTCTCCTAGGCAAGACATACCTACTTCATTCGGGAGCTCACTTATCCTACCCTTGATTGCTTGTATTTGGCTTTAGATTTTATTGGTGATTGCTCTATGCACGTTAGGTTGCCTAGGGTTTACATAGATAGAGATTCTTTTATATTTTTTGAGTCATTATGGATTCGGGTGCGGCTCCTCACCGTTCTCGTCATTTAGCAGGAGTTCCACCTTCTACATCTCCTCCTCCTTTGGGAGAGAGAAATAGATAGTCCAGGAGGACTACTTTGCACATTGATTCACACACCATGGGAGACCATATAGAAGGTATTCCTGAACCACCTTCTCCCATTCATGTGGAAGATGGGGAGTTTACTCCCAACTATGATCCTTCACCCGACTTGACTAAGTTAGGTCCTGTGATTTCTGAGATAGGAACCTTTCATGATAGACCTACTTACTCTAGGGTTGATTCCCCATTGACACATCGCCGGTATGGAATGCCGGAGGATGATGAGACTCATTTTGAACCCATGAGCACTAGTTATGGTAGTTATGGTATGTCTGGTTTTCCCACACATGATTTGACATTTCATGTCGAATATGAGTTCGAGCCTAACACTATGCTTGGGGGCACTCTCATTCCTTACCATGCGGAGAGGTTTTGGAGCACTAGTCACATTGCACCTTCCATCCCAGCGGTGGAAGCTAAATCACATATTCCTCCTAGGTCTAGGGTTAGTGATCCTATTAGAATACCAGATCCGAGACGAGTGACTATAGGGAATAGTACGTACATAATTGCACAGATCCCTTCGTCCTCTGTCCCTAGTTCTTCGAATGTTCACCCTCCACCTCATTCACATGGTCCTTCGGGATGGAACATTGCTACGAGTTATGTCCGTACTGCAGTTACTAGACCGGTTGTGTCTGAGCTTCATGCACCGCCCATTGTTTCGGGAGGTCATGTTCATACTTCTAGAGGTCACATTCCTACTTTCAAAATGTATATTCCTACTTCCGGAGCGTATGTTCCTACTTACGGAGTGTCTCATGGGACATCTCATGCGATGACTTATGGACCTTATTATGGAATGCAGTATGGACAAGGTTCTTCACCTTATGGGGGCGGGTATCAACAACCTGCTTACTCTCCAAATTATGGCTTTGTAGCTCCGAATAGTCAAGGTACACCACACTATGGTGCTTCCATGCCACCCTATATGGGTCAAACGGGTGGAGGGCACTATGGCCAAGGCCATGGTGGTAATTAGACCTATGTGAATCAAAACTATCAGGGAGCGATCCATTGTCCTCATCATCCTAGGCTCCCTTTCCTCGCAACGCTGAATCTTCCTGACTTGTCGAGATTGACGAACGATCTTGTAGCTCATGACCCAGCTTGGCCGGCTATCCCTACTAAGCTTCCCTCATACATACCCAAATTTGAGGGCAAACCAGGAGAGGATCCAAGCGAACATGTTACTACCTTTCACCTATGATGCTCTTCGAATTCCTTACAACAGGACTCCATCTGTTTAAGGCTGTTTTAACACACCCTTACAGGGCCTGCCGTGAAATGGTATATAGAGCTACCTAGGGGGGCATTCTCTTTGTTCGATGACCTAGCGATGACTTTTCTTAACAACTTCCAGCNCACCCCCTTACAGGGCCTGCCGTGAAATGGTATATAGAGCTACCTAGGGGGGCATTCTCTTTGTTCGATGACCTAGCGATGACTTTTCTTAACAACTTCCAGCTACCAGTGTGTTATGACATTGGTACTAAACTGTTGTCGACATTTCGGCAGGATAAAGCCACACATATCTCGGATCATATCCAAGAGTGGCGTAGACGAAAGAGGTTAATTAAAGCCTTTATACCGCTGGAATTCCTCCTCGAATGGTTCCTTAAGTCGTTATTTCTGTATATAGTGAAGGATGTTTCTACATCCGGAGTGCAAAATGAGGAACAAGCCATTTTTAGGGCGCAGGAACTGGATTTGATTTATGCTCAGTCCGGTTTGTTATATGAGATCATTCCCAGTGCTCTGCATTCTAGTTTCAACCCCAAAGTTAAACCTGGACCACATGTCGATGGCATTGTGGGTTTTGCGAGTGCTAAACCTGCAGATTTGGTTGCAAAACAAGTTAGTCAATTGTCAATCAACCAATATACTTTAGGACAAGCCACGGTTTCATCTCAACCCGCCCAAACGGCGAGTGTGCATTCAGTACAATCGTCGGACCAGAAGGGTAACCAACAACCCAGACGGAATAAAAAGAAGGGTAAGAATAATTGTAAGGGTGGAAATAGGAATGATAATGCTAATAATAATGACAAGAATGCTCGTAATGTTGGGTGGGAACAAGCAAGCTAAACGTAAGGTTAAATTCCCTTGCAAGTTGTGTAAGGACGATCACCTCACTTACTTGTGCCCTTGTATTGGTGAAGCCTCGATATTCTTGGCACAAGGCCCAGCTGTGATGACTAACCCTTTACCTCACAATCAAAATATGAACTCGAGGACCCATTATCAGTCTGGTGGTGATCAAGATCCACCGAAGGGTAGTGGTCGTGGTTGCATTAACACGGTACGTGCTGCAAAATTTGTGACCCATGTGAAGGACTATGGTTCGTCACAACCCAACCCAAGAAAGGAACCTGATCCACTAGGGTCTCCTTTGCATATTGAGAAACTTGTGGATAAACCTAAAGCTGTACCTCGCATTCCTAAGGGAGTCCTTAAGCGTTTGGGGCACAATCCTAATGCTCGAGCCGCCCAGAACTATTCAGTTGTCGAGGATTTGGGCCATACTCCTTGTGCGATGTCTGCATTGGAAGTGCTTCAAAGTTGTCCTTTGCAAAGGAAGGCTTTGATTTCTACCCATGGTGTGAATGATGATGATTCTTCCTCCGTGATTAAATTTGAAACCATAGGACTTCAGCCTCGCTTGCCTTACTATGTGTCTCTTTTGATTCACGTAGAAGTCTTAACATGACCATCAAGTGCACTGTGATTGACGAAGGCGTTGTCACTTCTGTTATGTCTTTATCATGTTGGAAGGGTTTAGGTTCCCCTGAGCTGTCTAAATCAATGACCATGTTAACTACGTTCGATGGGAGATCGTTTAGGCCACATGGGATCCTTCCTTCCCTTAAGGTCCGTTTGGGAGGGAAGACCGTTGCGATAGAGGTCGAGGTGGTTGATGCGCCCGTTGACTACAATCTCTTGCTGTGTAGGAATTGGATGTATAGTATGCAAGCCGTAGCTTCTTCCCTATTTCGCGTTGTATGCTTTCCATTTAATGGGAAGATAGTCATGATTGATCAAACATCATTCAAGAATCCATCAGTTACTACATCTTCGGGAGCTTCGAACGCGATCGTTGAACACTCTCAGTCGGCAACTGGGAGTGTGGGTGTAGGCATGTATCAATCCCTCATGAAAAGTTTTAGTTGTCCTGCAACCGATCCTTATGATAGGGTCTAGTTTCAGTGAGGCTTCGAAATCTATGAGATTGGTGTCTTTTCACATGAGTCATATGGAATATCCTTCAATTCTTCCTACACCGAGTACTCCGAGTGATCCCATCATGATGGACGTGCCATTGCCTACAACTATGGTAGCTTATCAAGCTAATCTTGAGTGTGTTGCAGATCCCAGTCCTTCCTCTTCACGGACGGAGGAGGAGGACCCTTATGTGCTGTCGGCATGGGCAGTACAGTCTTCTCACGCACACGACTGCCTTGATAGTGTTTTCCCTTCAGATGAAGCGATTATTGAGGCCATGGCAGGAGTTGAGCCAACATGGGAGGAACTCCATCATAGATCTTACTTTCTTCTCGAGCTTGACTGCTTGGAGCATGAGGACTTTAGGGCAGTTCTTAGTGAGAGAGTTGGTAGTCCTATGGTTCCATTAAGCTCTCCTGGTCTGATGGCTGATGGAAACATGGTGAACATATCTTCAACGATTCCTATCAATATCTCTCACCGTCCCGGCAGGATAGAGAATGTCTATATCGGGGCAGAATGTTCCCATGTTGAGATTCAAGAATACACCGAGCTGTTTAAAGAATTATGGGATATATTTTCTTGGTCTTACGATGAAATGCCAGGTATCGACCCTCATATTGTTGAACACGGGATTAAGACTTATCCCAACACTAAGCCTACTTGACAACGCTTGCGCGCAGTGAATCCTAGGAAAGCACCTGCGATTAAGGCAAAGATAGAGAAATTGTTGAAAGCTGGTTTTATCTATCCTGTTCCCTTGACGGAGTGGGTTTCAAACCCCGTTCTAGTGGATAAGAAGTAGGGAGCGATCCGCATATGTACTGATTTCTGTGATTTGAATCGTGCCTGTCCTAAGGACAATTTCCCCACATCATTTATTGATCAGATTTTGGATGAGTGTGCGGGTAGCAAGGTTTTTTCCTTTATGGACGGCTTTTCCGGATATAATCAGATACAAATTAAACCTGAGGACCAACATAAGACTGCATTTATTTGTCCTTGGGGAACTTTTGCATATCGAAAAATGCCTTTTGGCCTTAAGAACGCCGGAGCTACTTTTCAGCGGGCAATGACCTTGATCTTCCATAATCTCAAGTCAATTATCGAGGTATTTTTGGATGACCTTGCTGCTCATTCTCGTATGAGAATGCGTCATTCCTATCACTTGAGATTGGTATTTGAAAGATGCCGCCATTATTTGGTTAGGTTAAATCCTCACAAGTGCATCTTTTGTGTGAAGTCAGGTTGTTTGTTAGGATTCATTGTTTCTAAAGAGGGTATAAGAGTTGACCCTTTGAAGGTTGAGGAAATACTTCAGTTGTCTCCCCCAAAAAATATTCGTCATCTTCAATGTTTGCAAGGCATGGCAAACTTCTTACGGAAATTTGTTGTCAATTTTTCCAATTTGACTAGAGGTTTCATGTGTCTTTTGAAGAAGGACACCACCTTTTGTTGGGATGAGCGAGCCCAGGAGTCCTTTGATGCGCTCAAGCGAGCCCTAGCATCGGCCCCGATGATTAGTCCCCCAGACTATAGCCATGATTTTCTACTTTATGTGGCCGCGTCCATGGCGACGATTGGTATGGTTTTGGTTCAAGAGGATGAGGAGCTCCAAGAGCATGTCATATACTATCTGAGCCGAAACCTTATTGATGAAGAGATTCATTATTCTCATGTTGAGAAGCTTTCTTTAGCTACCGTACATGCGGTTGAACGGTTGAGACATTATATTCTCCTTCGCTAGACCTTGGTTGTAGCCCATGTCAATCCGTTTCAATTCATCCTCACTCGAAGGATGATTGGGGGAAAATACAATAAATGGATTGTCATCCTACAAGAGTTCGATCTCGAGTTTGTTTCGGCAAAATTGAAGAAGTCGTTAATTTTTGTAGAGCTTATATCAGATTTCCCAAGTGAGGCCGAGGAGTTGGTTTGTGGAGATACGTTTGTCGATGAACACATATTCTTAATCTCAACTTTAGACCCATGGTATGGGGATATCATTATATATTTACAAACATTGAAGGTCCCTACTCACCTCTCACAGGATGAATGATGACGATTATGTCACGTGTCTAAGAATTACCTCATAGTGGATAACACTTTGTACCGCCATGGGGTAGATTCCATTTTACGATGTTATTTAACTCATGAAGAGGCTGAGGTAGTGCTAAATGATTGCCATGGAGGGGCATGTGGTATTCATTTATCTAAGCTTTCTACAGCCCAAAAAATTTTAAGAGCGGGTTATTTCTGGCCGTCGATCTTTAAGGATTGTGTAGATGCGGTCAAGAGGTGCCACCCTTGCCAGGTGTTTGCACGTAATATGCGCTCAAAACCTGCCCTGTTACACATCATCACCGTCAATCCCTTCATTAAGTGGGGGCTTGATTTTATGGATTGCAACCAAGCTTTAGCTGGGGGGCATCATCATGTCATAGTGGCTGTTGATTACTTCACGAAATGGGCTGAGGCTATGCCTACAGTTAAATCCGACGGTGAGATAGCCACGCACTTCATATTGAACCAGATTATTACTCGGTTTGAAATTCCGAAAGATCTTGTCACTGACCATGGCTCGCACTTTCAGAATCGTATGATGGAAGAGTTGGCATCAAAGTTAGGGTACAAACAAGAGCATTCCTCCTCTTACAACCCTCAAGCGAATGGATAGGTAGAAGCAGTGAATTAATCACTCAAATCCATTCTCCAATGAACCATCGCACAGAGCAAGAATAATTGGCACATCATGTTATATTCTTCTTTGTGGGTGTATAGAACTGCTGCTAAGACTGCCACGGGTTTTTCTCCATATCAACTTGTACATGGAGTGGAATCGATATTGCTGGTTGAATGCGAGATTCCTTCTTTGAAGCTAACCATAGAACTCTTATTAGACACTTCACCTTTGGAGGAGCGTTTGGTCCACCTTGAGCAACTTGATGAGAAGCGTCGAGATGCCTTGGTGGCTTTAGAAGTAAATAAACGTCATGTAAAGGTCTAGTATGATAAGTCTGTCCGTCCAAGGAGGTTTAGTGAGGGAGACTTGGTCCTTTTGTGGGATCAACCGAAAGAACCCTTAGGGGCAAGAAAGTTTAACCCCATGTGGCGTGGTCCTTACATCGTCAAACATGTGTTAGAGAATGGATCTTATGAGTTAGTGGATTATGAGGGAACGACCTTGGCGGAGCCTAGAAATGGGCTCTATCTCAAGAAGTACTATGCATGATTTTTAGCCAAGGCTGGTTATTGTATATTATTGTACAGTTTTTCATAGTTAGGTATTTTTCTTATAGTGATCAGGTTTGTGATTAGTTTCCGTTTCTTTTGGTAGATGTCAATGGAATCTTCCACCTACATAGGATTCGCGGATGGTGCGAGCCGTCACACTCAACACTCAGCCTCTGCTGCTTGGGTGATTTATACTCCTATGGGTCAGGTACTGTCTTCAAAAGGTGTATTTTTGCGGCCATCTTTGAACAATGTTGCTGAATATAGTGCCATCATTGAGCTTCTACGAGATGCCATTTCACATGGCATTCTCTCTCTTGAGGTACGTCTTGATTTGGAGTTAGTAGTGTCACAGCTTAATGGTTTGTACCATGTTAGAGATCCGATGTTATTAAGAAGATTCTTACGTGTGAGATTATTAGAACGACAATTTGACAATATAACATACATACATATTCCAAGAATTAATACTCAAGTTGCTGACTCATATGCTAACTACGTGTTAGATTGGCATTTGTTTCATACACAATAAATTCATCACAAAAGCAAATTTTTACACATGTAGATAAATAAACCGATCACCATAAAAATTTTATATAACATCCAAAATGTGGTAATACATAGTGTCATGATACAAAAATGGGGCTCTCAATCCACCAAGATATAATACACAGTAATACAAAATGTACAACTCCCAGGTATCTAAGCCTATGGAGGAGGAGGGGGGTTGTGATCATGGAAGGTCACTACGGCTCTAGATAGCCGTCGAAATAATCGCACCCATGCTCGTGGTACACCCACCACCTGGTGCTACATAGCCTCAGGAAAGTCCTCGACTTGTGCCATGGGAACCCTATGTGTCAACCTCACAAAGTTGGTATGAATGCTCTAGAGCGTCCGCTCCACATCCACACCCGTGATATCATCTCCTCTTCCCCTCAGTCTATGATGAGGGAAGCCTTCAGGCTATCGTGGTCCCACATCTACATGCAAATGGTAGATGTCACTATGTATTGTCACCCAAAAATATGTATTTTGATTCCATATAATCAAAAAATACAAAAAAATTAAATAACTCAAAAATTTAAAGAGAGGGTCAAGATTCGTTACCTATGTCACCATATGCTGATCCTAATGGTAGCAGCATGTCTGGGTCCCCCCAAAAATTAATCCCTGCATAGGGGTAGTCCTTGATGGAAACTATCTGTCGTCGCCACCACGGAAAGAAATTAGTTGGATAGGGGTTGGACACCCTACCTCCCCCCAGTCTGCACATCGCATCTGCCCAACGTCATTGGGCCAGATCTTGAACCCCGTGAAGAGGAACGTTAGCTCTGGGGTTCAATCCTGGAACACGCTCGAAGAAAAATGTGCTCAGTATGCTACTGAACCTGAAGTTTTGCACTCTGCCCATCTTACACTCACTGAGCTGATGTTTCATGTTGCTCAGTAGTGTAGTGCTCCAGTCATAGACCGTGGGTCTCATGCACTCCACTGCATAGAACATCAGAGGCCACGAGGCCTAGTGGAGTGAAACCAAGCCTGCTATCCTGCCGAATGTCAGTAGGATGGCCTTTAGGCCCAACACTTGTATAGAGTTGGTTGGGATCTGACTCCCCACCTTCTCCGTGTCTGGATAGCAGTACACCACAATGTACTCCTCTATAGTCAGGCCACCTCCGGGCCCACCAAGAGAATGAAGGTTCACTACTTCCCTTCGTCAGGAAAGTCCAGTAATAAAGTATATGTCCTCCACCTCTATGGTGAGGGACATCCCATCTATCTGGAAGGACTCAGAGTCTGGATCCCAGTAACCCACCAGCATCTGCAATAGTCTTGGTTTGGCCCTCAAGCCACCAATACACCAAAAATTGTAGAGCCCACATGCACGTAGCACTTGTTGAGCCATTAGATTGGCCCTTACTACCTCCTCTACATCACCATGTTCACGCTCTCTCCATTCTAGGACCATCCTACACAAAAAATTGCAATTTTTCCCATTAGATTACTTAAAAACTTCATGTGCGACCCCATACGCAACTGTTTTCCAAACAACCGCATATGTACGCAACTATGAGGGAATTTTCCGCGTATATCCAGCCCTATATGCGGAAAAACCCTCGATTTCCATGTGGGCCGCATCGCCTTTTTTAGATTGGCCTAGAAACCTCAAATGACTATGGAATTTTATAAAAATTGCATCAAAATGGAAGAGAAGAGCATGGGTAAGTACCTGGAAGAAACGGTAGTGGATTCCGCCAGCTGGATCTCCTAGAATTTGCTATTGAAAATCTGAGCTCAATTGGGTAAAAATTTCAAATGTTTTATAATGTTTTGAATTTTTTACTATTTATAGAAATTTTTCAAATTTTTGAAAATTTTTACCCCCTTTCCTATAGTTTGGACCATTTCTAATCATTTTGGACCGTTTTTACCTAATTCAGGATGTAGGAGACCTTTTTGAGTGTCATTTCAGCCGTTGGATTGACCCATTCGTGCCGATCTCAGGTATCATGTCTAAACTGGCATATAGGTTAGGTTTCATCATCGTTTGCATTTTGCAAGACCTTATGACCGTTTCATCATAGCCTTAGGTACGGACCCACTCTATTATGTCCCGAAACCTTCTTGATGTTTTAGAAGTGGCATGGTATGAGTGGTAGAGCTTCACCTTACATGGGTACCCTAGTTAGTGCCTTATCTACATTTGGTGCCCATGTTGATGTTTTGTCCTTTAGGGTGTGGGAGTCCGTTGTATAGTACTGCCATGACATTTCGTAAGAGCCTCATACTCCTCTTGATCTTTTGCTGGCCTATTTCCCTTAGGACTCTCGTATGTCAAGTTGTAATTGCATTATCATGAGATTTTCCTACCTTATTGAGCTTTATGTCGGCTTCCCTGACATTGCGTTTCAGACATATAGCCCGAGCTTGTCTCATGTCTAGCCATGGAGAGCCATTTTATATATCCTTTGCAGGTTGATTCCCTTTTTACCGAGAGGGGATTTTTCCCCGAGTGTCGATATCCTACACATGTATCCTTGCATTGAGCATAGGTATGTTCCACTGCTTGGAACTAGTTTGTTTTCCCCTATGACACTCGTCTCCTCCTAGTCTGTAACTATAAAGCAGTTTTATTCTTTTTCAAGCTTTTTAAATATTTGAAAAAGTCCAAAAAAAATCAAAAAACCAAAAAGCCGGACAAGGAAAGATGTTATCTTTGGCAGCTGTCGAGTCGTGTTGCCTTCGAACAGAGCAATGTATATCACATCCATTGGTTGGGTTTATAGTTTGGCTTTAGGAGCTATACTTGTTTATCTGAGTTTATCTCCACCGACTGGTTAAGCTTCCAGTCCCCATGGAGCCTCTGTCGATGCCTCCTATGTTGCAGAGATGTCCCAGTTTGTATAACGAGTCTATGCTGCCTTTATTCAGTCACCATTCGCCATTATGATCTTGTTCGAAGGAAGTTGAAACCTGAGTTGACCATTCCTCAGTTATCTTGACTTTGTATGTCAGCCATTCCCAGTACAGTTATTGGTTCGTGCACCGTATGGTCGAGTCCTTCCACATTATACAGCTTTGTTGAGTACCTCGTGTTGGATGATGGGGGATGCCTTAATGCCATCCTTCCAGTTGATTTCATCCCATCGACTTCAAATCATTTATTCTGGGATTGGAACCTAAAGTCATTTTGAGTGCCTTGAGACTTGCAGTCATCAGTGGCAGGTTCTCTCAGCATCGACAGTATTTGGGAATACATCAATGTCCCCTGATCGATGGATCCTCTCAAGTGTTCGACCTCAACACATTTATTCACACTTGTTAGTTTGCACTCTAGTACCTTGATTCCCATTTTCATTATCGGTGGGTGATCTCACGTCTGTTAACGGTATACATCAATGACCGGTAATCAGTCGATGGACTACTATGTTCGACCTCGACACTTCTATTCACATAGTAGGACATGTACTCGTAGCGGTTGGTGTAGAAGACCTTCCAGATTGGTGGCATCTCTTATATGCTACCTCCTTGATCGTGCCAGTGTTCATGAGATTTCAGCTCTGGTGACTTGATTCCAGTATATGTCAGACATTTCCAGCTATTATGGAGATCTTGATCCATTGTATATCTTCAGCCATTATGGAGATCATGGTCCTTTGTATATCTTCATCATGGAGATTCTGATCTATGTATATTGTACATGGCGATGACCACTTATGTGATATCTTGTATCATGCCTATTCATGGCCATTGTACTCTTATGTATTCGGGACTGCTATATGTATTTGTAGTTATGTGCAGAGATGTATCATTGTACTATGCTGATTGGGTGGCTGGTCTTCCATTTGGGATCCTTCATCACTCCACTTCTGGGATGTACTTATCATGTATTTCGGCCATCGTATGACCCCTCTGACCTCACACATTAGGGGGCATCTGTTATAGCTGATTTTACCACTCCAGGTGAATCACACTTGTATGGCCTTCCCCTATCCCTCTGTAGACTCCTTAGACCCCTTGGACCATTTTTTGTCCTTTGATGTTTTCTTGACCATCCCTAAAAACATGTGTAAATTGCTATATGCAACTTTTAAACTGCTTATCACGTATATACGTGGGTTTGACCCCTAAAACCACGTTCATCGGGATGTGTGCATAATCCAAATCTTTTTGGAGTTTTCCTTGACATGGATCCAACTCACTTGACACCTAGCCTTCCATATGCCTTGAGATTTCTCGGATTCGACCTTTCATTACCCCTTTGAAAAGCTATATAAGGAGTTCTATGCTACATTGAAGGCATATGAGAGAATTGAGAGCAAAGAAACTTTAGTCCATTGTTGCTGGAACTTGTGCTTGAGTCTGCATCCCTTTGTCCCTTGGAGCACTTTTGTGTTCTTCCCAAGCTTGCCTTTTTCTTGTGAGCTTGCTATCAAGAGATGGAGGATTGAGGTGGTGGAGGCCCAAGTGGGGGATTCAGTTTCTCCGATTCGCAGATGTGCCGACAGAGGTTGTATCCATTGTAATCTCTGATTTTATATTAATAGAAATATCTTCTCCTGTCCAATAATGTATGTTTGAATGAATATTTTATCCATGGGATGATTTCAAATGCTTATACATTGTTGATTATATATGCTAGAATAAATCTAACACCAATATATATAGTATGCTTGTATTGTTTACTTTTTGTTGAGGAAGTAATCTATCAATTCAAGCTCAAGTTGGAAAGCTCAACGGGGATCTACTTCAACCATCCAGAATAAGGTACGAGGTCTGATCTTTTAGTGTTAGACATTTAATTTCTATTGCATATAGGAAAGGATTGATTTCTGGAGTCAAGTTGTCTGTTGTGGTACCCCATGCCATAGGAATTTCTCTCCGTAACAGAATTCTAGCATATATAATCAACAATGTATAAGCATTTGAAATCATCCCATGGATAAAATATTCATTCAAACATACATTATTGGACAGGAAAAGATATTTCTATTAATACAAAATCATAGATTACAATGGATACAACCTCTGTCAGCACATCTGCGAATCGGAGAAATTGAATCCCCCACTTGGGCCTCCATCACCTCAATCCTCCATCTCTTGATAGCAAGCTCACAAGCAAAAGGCAAGCTTGGGAATAACACAAAAGTGCACCAAGGGACAAAGGGATACAGACTCAAGCACAAGTTCCGGCAACAATGGACTATAGTTTCTTTGCTCTTAATTCTCTCATATGCCTTCAATGTACCATAGAGTTCCTTATATAGCTTTTCAAAGGGGTAACGAAAGGTCGAATCCGAGTGATCTCAAGGCATATGGAAGGCCAGGAGTCAAGTGAGTTGGATCCATGTCAAGGAAAACTCCAAAAATATTTGGATTATGCACACATCCTGATGTACGTGGTTTTAGGGTTCAAACCCGCGTATATACGCGATAAGGGGTTTAAAAGTCGCGTATAGCAATTTACACATGTTTTTAGGGATGGTTAAGGAAACATCAAAGGACAAAAAATTGTCCAAGGGGTCTAAGGATTCTGCAGAGGGACAGGGGAAGGCCATACAAGTGTGATTCACCTGGAGTGGTAAAATCAAATATAACACTCTTATGACATTCTGATTGGAATAAATTGGTTAGAAGCACATAGAGAAAATCTTGATTGTTACAAAAATACTTTTGAGTTCTTGGATGAAGAAGGAAAACTAAAGGTTGTGAAAGGCATTCCAAAAGTGATCTCTAGTAGGAATATTTTAGAAATGCAGTTGAAGAAGTCTGTGGGCAAGGTTGCAAAGTGTATGCAACTCATGTTTTGGAGGCAACAGATAATGAAACCCCCTAGGTTGGAGGACTTTAATGTGTTGTAGGAATTTAGGGATGTTTTTTCTGATGAAGTTCCAAGGCTTCCTCCAAAGAGGGACATTGATCTCACAACTAAACTTGTGCCAAGAAAATCACCATCGTCCAAGACACCCTACAGGCTGAGTACACCAGGAATGCTAGAGATGAAGATGCAGCTGCAAGAGTTGTGGGAAATGAATTATATTAGGCCAAGTGTGTCCTTGTGGGGAGCACCATTTTGGTTTGAGAAAGAGAAAGATGGTACACACAAGTTATGTATTGATTACAAACAGTTGAACAAATTCACTGTGAAGAACAAGTATCCTTTGCCTAGGATTGATGACCTCTTTGATCAAATGAGAAGAGAAAAGGTGTTTTCCAATATTGACTTAAGGTCTGGTTACCAGCAGGTAAGGATCAAGGATGAAGATGTTCATAAGACAACCTTCAGAGAAAGGTATGGATCTTATGAGTTTTTAGTGGTATCATTTGGTTTCACAAATGCACCAACTACATTTATGTGCCTCATGAATAGAGTTTTCATTAAGTTTTGGACAGGTTAGTTCTTTCTGACATTCTTACTTATTCTAAGATGAGGAATAACATGTGGAACATTTGAGGCTGACTTTGAAATCACTCAAGAAGCATAAGATGTATGCAAGCTTGAGAAAATGCGACTTCTATGAGGATGGAATTCATTATTTAGGTCACACTATCTCAGATAAAGGAATATATGTAGACCCTAAAAAGATTGAGGCCATGATGAGTTGGCCTGCTCCAATAAAGTTAACAGATGTAAGATCTTTAGTGGAACTTGCAGGATATTGTAGGAGGTTCACTAAAGGTTATTCTACAAGTAAGATTGAGTTTATGTATAGGCTGAGAAAGCCTGCATGTGAACTTGTAGTTCCATGAGGAAATGGCCCTTGTGTGTATGGGCATACATATGAGGACTTCCTGAAGACTGCAGGTAGAATGACCTGAGCATAGCAGTATGGTTGTGCCCAATGAAACCCAGTGAAGGAAGCTTCCATGTACAATGAGAAGGATGACCTCATGGTTGCAAAAATCTGATTTTCTGCAGGAAGCAGAATTGTGAACTCATATTTTTATTTGACTATCAATGTTATTGATCGTTTGATATTTGGGAAATCATGTATGCATGAAATAGATTTGAAAATCTATGATTAAAATTTTATGATGACATCTCATGTAAACTGCATACTTGTATGTAACACAGGTGAGATGATGAAAGTATGCCCTTGGAGTACATAGCTTCTCAGAAGGATGTGTTGGGATACATAACTCCTCGGAAGGATGTACTGGGTGTACATGGCTCCTCGGAAGGATGTACTTGGATACATAGATTCTCGAAGGGAGGTGTTCAGAATAGGTTTGGAAACCTATGATTGAAATATTTTTTTTATGATAACATCTCATATGAACTACATGCTTGTATGTAACACAAGTGAGATGATGAAAATATGTACTAGGTGTACATGGCTTCTCGGAAGGATGTACTTGGATACATGGATTCTCGGAGGGAGGTGTTCGGAATAGGTTTGGAAACCTATGATTGAAATATTTTTTTATGATAACATCTCATATGAACTACATGCTTGTATGTAATGCATGTGAGATGATGAAAATATGTATTGGGTGTACATGGCTCCTCGGAAGGATGTATTAGGTGTACATAGCTTCTCGGAGGGATGTGTATGGAATAGGTTTGGAAACCTATGATTGATTTCATTTATGATGACATCTCATATGAACTGCATGCGTGTATGTAATGCAGGTGAGACAATGAAAATATGTACTTGGGGTACATGGCTCCTCTGGAAGTATGTACTTGGGTACATAGCTTCTTCCCCCCTACCATCTAGGTGCTGATATGCATCACTGGGGGCGCCTAGGGTGTAAGACATCCGGTTAGATTTCTTTTTGCATGAATTCACATTGTAAGGGGACTGTCACAATATTGGGGGCTCCGTGAAGAGAATAAACCCTAGGTATTATGATGTCTGGAAAGGAAATGCCTAAGCATTGGTAAGCACTTGGAGGAGGTGCTAGGCCCTTAAGTCAGAGCTACCATTAAGCACCCAAGAAGGTGTTGGGATATGAAGCTAGGATACCATATCTCAGTTGAGAGATGATACATAGATAATTATTGGATTACTTGGCAAATTCTGGTTGACTTTCTGTAATTACACATGTGCATAATGATTCAACTAAGATTTTGAAAATATTGTTAAGCAATGAATCCTGCAAAATGAATATGACATGTGAATTAATCTATTATGATTCCTGGGAAGGAAGCACCTGAGAAATGGTGAGAACTGGAAGAGGTTATAGGCCCTTAAGCTAGAGCTTCCATTGAGCACCCAAGAAGGTGTTAGGCTCTGAAGAGGGGCTGACCAGATCTCAGTTGACAGATGCTATATAGATAAGTATTTGGTTTACTTGTCAAACTTTTGTTGCTTTTGATTTTTTGTAAATATACATGAGCATATGATGCATCCATGGTTTTGAAAATATTGTTATAGATTGCATCCTATAGGAATGAATTTGACATGTGAATTAAATTCATTGTCGTATTTGGAAAGGAAGCACCTAAGCTTAGTAAGCACCCAGACGAGGTGCGGGCTCTTGAGCAGAGCTACCATTGAAGCACCCAAAGAGGTTTTGGGCTAAAGAACGGAGCTGTCAGACCTCGGTTGAGAGGTATTTTTAGGTGATCCGAGGCTTCCAGAAATTTGCTACCTTTTAATGCACACCTAGGTGTGGGTGGGGAAGAGTTTTAAGTGCCACAGTTATAAAAATCCAATTCGGATATCTGTGGAACCAAAAGAAGATACTTATGTAGATAAGTATTTAGTTCACTTGAAACCTTCTTGTTGATTTTATGACAATATACACGCGCATGTGATTCATCTATGATTTTGGAAAATATTGTGAATACTAACATGGGAATTGACTCATTGCTTGGGGCTTGAGCATAGGTATTGTTGGTTACCAAAGACATTGGAAATGTTCCAAGTTGAGGAGAAGGATTCTCCAAGACCTAGAAAAACATTCTGTGGTGTGTACTGATACGTGCAATCAAGGACTTGGAGGAGTTCGTATGCAAGACAACCACAGATTGGAACCAAGGATGAGTCCCAGATCGTACCATTAGATAGGTAAAGGAGCAGTGGAAGATCTACAATCCCAATGAGGCTACATGGGATATAGAGGATGTCATGTGACTCGCACATCCATTTGTTTTTGTTTCAAATTATGCAGAGCACTGAGGGCGGTGCCAGTGTAGCATTTTTGTTCAAATTTGTAAAGCACTGAGGATAGTGCTATTGAAAGGGAAGGGGAATGTAACACCCCGGTTTGACACCATGGTATTGAATTGAATATGATGTAAATAGTGTTGATAAATCATGGTGTGGAGCTCAAGGCAAAGGCCCCACCACAGATTTAGTGTTTTATGTTTTGGCAATTAAAATCGATGCCGACGGTTTATGTGCTAGCCAGGAACAATATGTTTTGAGACATCATGTAACTATGCAATTAATAAAAATACCACAACTAGCTATGCACTGCAATGTTAAAGAGATGGGGGCATGATTTCACAAGGAATAGGGAGGGGGGGGCATTCAAAACCTTGATCCAATGGGGAAAATCCAAATGTTTAAGGGAGAAACCATAATGTTTTCAACTACCGATTTTTGTCTTTTGTGCCCAGTCATCTAGAAGTTGGTTGGGGAAGTTAATGCATGGGGATTGGAAGAGTATGGGAGTCAAATTAGAATTTGGGAAGCCACCCATTTTTTTAAAACATGTTTTCGACTTCTTGGGCAAGTAAATGCTTGGAAATTCATTCCCAGTCCATTATTCACCCACATCTTTCATTCCTCACCCATTCTCATCCATGTTGGGGGCTCTCTCACACAGTTGAAGCTTGTTGAGCTCTCTCCCTCACGATTTGATGTCATTTCTTCATTTCTCCATGCCCAAAATTTTGTTTTCTGTGCTGTTGGATGAAGGGGAAGAAAGGGGCCATGATTTTGGGGTTTAGGAGGCCATTTTTCCCCTATGAGAAAGCTGTGATCTTCCCTCACATTTTTCTGCATTTTTCCCTAATTTCTCCAAGCTGGGAAACCCATTTTTGGTTGCACAACGAATGGTAGAAGATACTCACAATTTTTCGGTGTTTGAAGAGGCCGTTTCTTGGCCCTATGAGAAAGCTATGAGTTTTCCTCATGAATTGTTGTCATTTCTTCATTTTGCCATGCCTAGAAAATCTATTTTTGTGTTGCTGTGTGAATGTCCAACAAAGATCCAGTTTTTGGGTGTTTGCTGAGGCTGAATTTGCTCCTGAAATGCCCATAGGTGGTGTCTGAATTCGAAACCAAGTTTTGGGTGTTCAAGGAGTTCATTTTTTCCCCTGTAATTCCCAAGAACATTTGTTGAAATTGTTTTTGTCTCCTAAGGTGTTTTCCCCCATTTTACCAATCGGTTTTTGGTTGAGGAACGTGTTTACTTCATGCCCAGTAATTGTATTTTGTTGTGAAGTGCATCCTTGTGTTGGATTGGCTGAGTAAGTCCAGAAACCCATTTTTTAGATGGTATGACATTGTTTGGGTTATTGTTGGCTTGGCTGAGTAAGTCCAAGGAATCGGTGTGTCATTGACTTGTTTCCTTAGCAGTCTGTGAAACCCAACTATGTGTTGGCTTGATTTTGGATGTATGGTCTTGCTATGTGTAAGTCTATAGTTCCATTATTCCTTGTGTGAATCATACCCAGCTCAGAGGTGGCAATGTTGCTGAGAGATTGATGAGCACACTGGCCTATGGTTGGGTGGAACGTTGCAATGACATAGCTGGTTGTGGGACAACTCTACTCAAGATAAGTATCTCTTTTGTTTAATCTCTACAACTGTAATTGTTTAATGAATTATGATGAACATGTTGAATGCTTGATGAATGTATTTTACTTCCGTTGTATACTGCATCTATGTATGTTTCTAATTCAATGTATTTTTATTATCATGCTCATGGGGCTAGATTGCCCGGATTTGATAGTCATGAAGTCGTGTTCTCTCTCTGGTAGAGGGGTGGGGACGTGAAAAAAGTCTACATGCTAGGACCTAGGATACCTGTGCACAGAAAAGCATGCATATTTCTTCTCTACATCATAGAGATGAAGGTTGCAGCAACATTTTCTCAAGTTTTTTCAACTTGAATCCAGATTCTGCCTACTTAGTTTTAGGGGGGTATTTTTTCCCCGTTTCCTTTTTTGTATTAAGCAGTTACTTGTGATTTTATTTGTAATGGGTGACCTGTGGTATTAGTTACCATGGCCCACAAATTGTCCAAGTTATAATTAAGGGGGGGTGTTAAGATTATAATCCTCCCTTGTCTAATTTGGTCAACTATGTCTAAATTATGAGTCTTTTCATTATTTATTTAGTCACTAGTCCCATTGGGTCCACATAGCCTAATTCGGCCACATGTACTAGTTACTAGAGTGTGGGTAACACTGATTGAGGCTAATTGCCACTGACTGCACTTGCATGCATCAGTTTAGACACCTCCTAGACTAATCCCTACAATTTAGGAGCCACTGAGAGTGTTGGAACCAACCTCCTTCAGTTGAGTTCAGTTGGTGACTAGTCAAGCCTAGTTAGGAGTCAGTTACATCTAGTTATATTTAGTTAGTGCCAGTCATTAATTAACTGCATGTGGGAAGGCACCTTTCCTCACCTACCACATTCAGTTAGACTAGTTAACTAATTCTAACTATAGTGAGGCACTGATTTAGAAAATTGGAGCTAACTAGTTAGGCTCCGATAGTGATTTAAACATGTCCAATTATCCATTCAGTTAGTTTAAGTCAATCAATTCGAATTTCTCTCTCATGTATTCAAATTTATTGGTTATTAATACCAGTGTATTACATTGGATTAATTATCCATTTTTTACTTTTGATTAATGAAAGCTTATACAACTGCAAATCATTATTGCACTATTTCATATCATATTTTGAGTAAAATTGCATGTGTGAGATCTATTTGTGAGTTTTATTTTGGTTCATAGATTCATGTGAGCTCAATTTTAATAGAAATGCAGCAACAGAGAGAGCATCTTTTTTACCGGACTCAGAATTTTCAGGATAAAATGAAAAACATCTTCAACAAGAGGACAAATTCTGAGGATTTCCAAATAGGGGACGTGGTTTTACAGTGGGATGCACCCCAAGAAGAGAAGGGAAAGCATGGAAAGTTTGATTACCTATGGAAGGGATCTTACAAAATTGTTGCTTTCAGAAGGAAGAATGCCTACATACTGGAGGAGATGGAGGGTAGTCTTATGTCAGGAGCTCTAGTAAATGGGAGGCTCCTCAAGCACTATTTCCTGAGAAGTAAGTTCACTTTTCCATATCATTGTATATACCATATTATTTTAAAATTGCATGTGTGGATAGCTCTCTGGAAGACTTAAAGCCCGAGGTGAAGGAAATAAGGTTTCCAGGAAAAGTTATCATTTGGTTTTCTTTCTTTTTTAATTTGGAGTTAAAAAACACTAGAACAAATTTTGAGGAAATGGGCCTTTGGGATAAAGAAAAAGTGTGCAGTTGACTGGGGTTGTTCAAAGCACATTAGGGCCCAATGGATCAAGCACTTGTTCTACCATTCTTTGCTACCTCGTAGGGAGGATAACATCCCCAATTGGAGTCGATGTTAGAACCATGCTTGGGCTAAATGGTGGGGAAAGGGGTCATACTAGAGTAAATGTAAGGCGAGGTCTATATATCCATATCTTATGACTCGGAGGTGTGCAGAAAAAGGGTTCATAGCTGTTTAGAAGGCTTATTCCTAAGACTGAAGTATTAAAATGGTAAAAAATACTTAGGCGTGACCTTGGAAATGAGCCTTATATGAAAAATCCGCTTGAGTGGTAAGTCTCGATGAGAATAGATGGAGCAGATCTTCCATGAAGGAGATCGATGATCATAAACTAACCTACAGGGGTAAGCATGAACGAGAAAATAATATTTAGGAAGAAGTGAAATTGGGTCAAGCTAACAGTTCTCAATAGTGGAGATCTGAGTCGCAAAGGATCAAACACTTCGGAAGAATCCTGCAAGAGAAAGGTGTGAGAAAGATAACGGATCCACCAAAACAAGATGAACTCCATGATTGATCTTAGATCGACAGCTAGGGATGAAGCCGCAAAGAAATCAATGGTTAGGAAAAAGACAGAAGCAAAAAGGCAGAAGAAAAAGAGCGGAAGTTTGGATGTAAGAATTGGCAAATCCGCATTCTGAAACCCACGATACGCAATACGATATTTTACAGAAAGGAAAAGGAAGAAGCAAAAGGGAGGAAGTTCGGATGCGAGAATTGGAAAATATGCATTCTGAAACCCGAAATCTGTAATTTGAAATTTTGTGGAAAGGAAAAAGAGAAAGAAAAAGGGTTGAAGTTCAGATGCGAGAATTGGAAAATCCGCATTCTGAATCCCACAATCTGCAATCTAATATTTTGCGGAAAGGAAAAGGAAGAATAAAAAGGGCAGAAGTCAGATGTGAGAATCGGAAAATCTACATTCCAAACCCGCGATCCACAATCTGATGTTTTGCAGAAAGGAGATTGCGGAAAGGGAAAGGCGGGAAGGAGTGTCACGTCCCCACCCCTCATACCGATGATGGAGAGGACGTGACCAACACACTGCTACTGTCAAACTGGGAAATATAGCCCCATGATCATAAACATAAAAATAAAATGCATTAATATAAAAACATACACAGATGCATAATGCAATCTATAGCGGAAAAAAACACATTTATTTCATTCATGCATTCATAATGCTCATTTTAATTAATAAACAATTCATTGAACAAATTAAATACACAAGAATACTTATCTGGAAAATAAGTTGGCCCACAACTAGCTACGTCGCTACAACGTTCCACCCAACCATAGGCCAGTGTGCTCATCAATCTCTCAGCTCACTGCCACCCCCGAGCTAGGCATGATTCCATAAGGCACTAGGGAAATAACAGGCTCACACATAGCCCAAAACCAAAACATCCACAGTCAAGACAACACACCGTTGGGTTTCACAAACTGTCCAGCCAAGCCAATAAGAAATTGGGTTTTACAGGATGCTAAGGAAACTAACCAGAAACACATGGGTTCTTTGGAATTATCTAGCAAAGCCACACTTGCATCCAACACCCATTCAAACCCTTTAATAAAACATAGTCATACACAACCGTTGGATATGGACAAAACATTCATGGGAACCAAAATGAAAATGGCAATTGGAACAAACAACCCAGCATGAGGAAATACATTTTTAGGAAATGTTCTTGGGCTTCACAGAGGTAAAACGACCTCATCAAACCCTCAGAATGTGGATCTATTCTCCCATCCACTGGGCATTACCAAAAATAGGATTTGCAATTACAACCGGCATAATAAAATGGAGAAAACATCCCTTTGACAGAAATTAGATTTTCTAGAGTCGTTTATGGCCCTAACGTGGCCAAAATGAACTCAACAACACCCAAAATTTGTGGGTCTCTTCTCCCACTCGCTGGAAACCCAAAAACAATTTTCCTAGCTTGGAGAAAATAGGAAAAATGCATAAAAACATGGAGGAGAAATCCCAGCTTTCTCATAGGGGAAAAACGGCCTTCTCAAACCCCAAAATCATGGCCCCTTCCTTCCCATTCACCCTAGCAAAACCCAAAATGAATTCTGAGTATGGAGAAGGGAAGGAAATGATAGCCAAACCATGGAGGAGAGAGATCAGTCTCTTCCTACTGCATGAGGAAACCAAAAATCCATGAGGATCGATGAGAAACGAAAGTCATGGGTGCATAATGGCTTGGGCATGCCTTCCCAAGATTTTAGTTGCCCCAAAAGTCAAAAACACACTTTTCAAAAATGGGTGACCTCCCAAATTCGAATTTGACCTCCATGCCTTTCCCATCCCAAGGAGATAACTTCTTCAACCACTTTTAGATGAATGGGCAGAAAAGACAAAAAGGGTAGTTGTAAAATTTATGGGTTTTACCTTAGACATTTGGATTTTCCCCATAGGTTCAAGGTTTGAATAATTCCCCCTCTCTATTCCTTGTGAAATCATGCCCCCATCTCTTTAACGTTGCGGTGCATAGCTAGTTGTGGCATTTTTATTAATTTGCATTTTACTTGATGTCTCAAAACACATTGTGCATGGTTAGCACATAAACCATCGGCATCGATTTTAATTTCTGAAACATAAAACACTAAACCCATGGTGGGGCCTTTGCCTTGAGCTCCACACCATGATTTAATACAATATTTAAATAATATGCAATTTAATACCATGGGGTCAAAACCAGAGTGTTACAAGGAGCTTGTGGAATGATGGTGATGGGCATATAAATGGAGGGAATATATTTGATTCAAAATAGATCTATGGTTGAGATCTATTCCAGAGGTAGATCATGCGCACTGCAAAATCTGAGAGGAGAATCAGCAAAATATGGAAGAGGGTGCAAAGCAGAGAGAGGTTGTCCAACCAGCCACTACACTATCAAAGAAGAAAGGGGTGTAAGAGTCCCTACTCAGATAGCAGAACCAATCCTTCACCTCTATAGCAGAAGGTCATTTGAAGATGCCTTAAGTAGTCATTTTCATCAAGCGAGTCTAAGACCCACAGATGTCAAGTTTTTCCATTTTGGTCAGTCACGCGCACCCCAGCGTGATTTCTACATTTTTTTATGATCATGGTGAATCCACCACCTCAAAATTTGTTAGGATTTTGTATGTTCAGGTTTTGATTCCCATTATGTAGCTAATTTTAGCTCTCTATTTCGAGATTCGTCTCGAGAGCAAATTGAACTATAAATATGTCCCCGATAGAGGAGGAAAGGGTTCAACATTCATTTTTGAAGCCTCTGTGCTTGGTTTTGTAGCTCTGATCTTTGCCTGGAAGTATTAATGCAAATTATTTCATGTGTTCCTGAGATTCATCAAGGTATTCAATGTTCAATCTTTGTTCCCTCGTATGCGCCATCTCAAGCATGTGTTAACTTCTGCTAATATGTTTCTAGGTTGTATGCAAGGAATTTGTTCTTGTTAAGCGTTCCTTTCATCAGATAACGTATTTGTAATGTCTTTTTAATGACTGTCATAGAATTCACCCTCTGTTAGGTGCTTTGTGGTGCAGGCCAAATCAACCACAGCTAACCCAACCAGCACCTCCAAGATCTGATGGCTCCTACACTTAGCAGGATTACCAAATTTATCCCTCGACCAAATTCTGCTCTAAACTTATCTTTTCGCAATTATGTTCCCGCAACAGCTTCTCTGCAACAGCGTTTCCGCATGCAGGTTGCGGGATGCGGGATGCCGGACCAAATTTCCAAAGTTTCTCCCCTACAACTTTCCTTCTGCAATTCGTTTCAGCCATTAGATCTTTGCGGCCTTCTCCACGACCATCGATCTACTATTTTAAGTGGATCTCACAGATATTTGTAGATCCTTTATCTCCCTTGCAACTTCCATTGTGGATCTCTCCTGAACCGTCAGATCTTCGTCTGCAGACTCAATCCCCACTGTTCATTCTCTGCAAAACTTGTTAAGGGTAGAAAATATGTGTTCTGCACTGATTGATCTAAGAATTGATCAATCTGGCCTACAATATTCAAGATTCATTAGCCTAACACTTCTATGTGTGCATTTACAACCTATTTCAACTATTCAAGCAATGATTTAATGCATGAATCAACAATTTCTCAGAAATACATAGATGTTCAGAAAATCGTCGAAGTCAGCTCTTCATGGTTACATCATTCAAATAGTAAATGCATCTAGACTAATAACACTGCAAACACACATCTAATACTTCTATTAAGAAACATAAAAAACACACAACTTAGCTCTCCTTCTTCAGTCTTCTCAAAATATTTACAAGTGGAAACTAAACGTGGGTATGATCTTCCCTTCTGCGAATTGGGATTCTAACCCTGAATAAAAGAGCCCCCTCTACTTCTCTAACCTGCTTATTTAAGCTAAACTATTACTCCCACTGAGTTGTCCTCTAATCGAAAACAAACAACTACAAAGCATGGTGAAAACATACCTATCACAATAAACAACCTATGACTTGATCTCCACGTAGGGAGTCCTGATCCGCCATCATTCCTATCACCGCTAAAAAACTATGACTCATCAAACAACCAAATATATGCCATAGCATGTGACCAACTCTTCGCATTGTTGGCATGCCACAATTCTCCTGCATCACATTAGTTACATGACTCATCCTTTACTGACACCTATTAGATTAGATCTTTTATCCTATCTAGACTTGCTAGGAAAATAAAATACTTTACATGAACGTTTACAATGTCTCTACAACTGACCCCTCCTTGGGAAAATGTCTAGGCCTTAAGGTCCGATCAGAAATTTAGTAGTTGGTATTGAAAGCTAATGCTCCTGCATCAGACTCCCAAAGTAGAAAGAAGACACGATCTCTTGATTATGCATCTTTAGCCCACATCTTTCTGGATCCCAAACTTGTGTTTGTTGCTGTCCATAAGCTTCACTATCTTCATTTTTATTTGGCTATAACCTTCCAGGATTCCAAACCTTATGCTGTAGTACTCCAATGTCTTTACCTTCATCATTCTTCACTCTCCATTCAACTTTACAGTGGTATATCTGCTTTACCCTGCTGTAGCTTTTCTTAGGAATTTTCATCAATTTCCACAATTCATCTATGACATCCTTCAATTTAGTTTTCTTCTGAAAACAAATCTTGTTTTGATTACTCTCCCACTGCACTTTATTGCATTCTATACATTCATTTTCAAACTGCTGGTTACCTTATTCAACCTTCCTTGATTTAATTTCTGCTACAACTCTCGATATTGTTGTAGATGTTGTCTCGGACATTGCTCCAAATGATGTACCAGATATTGCTGCCACCCATGCTTCCTTTATGCTTTTGTAAGCATCTCCCTCTGCAACATCCAATTCCTGCTCACTGTCTGCAAATTAACTCAAAAATTAGTTTGTCTTTCAATTCCATGACTGGAACAACATAGTCACTCACACTGCTCTGCATATTATTTAACATAACATAATTTAGCAAATTAATATCTGCTTTTGTCTTAGCCAAAACTTGAGACATTTCCATCTCTTTGACTGTAATTTATTCCTCTTGCTTAAATACTTTCAGCCAGTGTTTCAAACATTCATTGATTACTTGATTCCCTTCAAGCACCTCTGTCTTAAAAATCTTCAATAATTGCCCTTCAATTCTTTGACCATTTCTATCATTCAATTCAGTCTTCCTCAGCCCCAAGACTATTTTCTCTTCAAACTGAGACACAGTAGCCTCATCTTCATCCCTATGATTTCCTTCTTCCTTGTCACTGAACAAAATTCTTTGTGACACTATTTCATCCATCTCTGTTAGAATAGAATTCTGATTCTCTATTATTGTGGCAGTCCCAAAGGTCCGTCCATCATTCTTACCTTGGATCTCTAAGTATACCAAATCTTATTTTTCCTCAGTAGGAACAAATTCCCTCTCATAAGACATGACTGTCTCTTCCCCACTAAGATTTTTGCCTTCATTAATTAAGGACTCTGTAGACTCCTTCTGTTGCAATAACTCATCTTTTCCTGTGTCATTGCTTGAGAACAATTCCATCTGTCCATCTAGACTGACTAAATCTTTCACACTTTCATCTTTGCCTATGCACCCCTCAAGGTACTTCATCTCTTCATCAAAACTATTAAAACATAGCTTGTTTACCTGAGGTTTCCATTCACAATTAGATTTATATTTCTCTAACAAGTTCTCTAGCAATAACATCTCCCTGGAAGATTCTTCAACCACTATGTATTTATGCTTAACATCTTCCTCATTATGCCTTACTAGATAACTTTCAGCTTCACTTAAGACAATTCCATAAGATGGATCGTATTCTACAATACCTGTAAACACAGTCAATTTGTCAGCTTTAAATCCACAAGACTCAATGGTCTTATTTGATGACTCAATCATCAAATATTTCTTGGGTTGTTCCAAGTCTGCTACAAGACTTAGAAAATCCTCAATAACCTTGTTTTCAATTTCCCCAAGCATAACATCTAAATTCTTGATTTCCTCCTTTGTCTCTTTCAGTTCTTGGTCATCATCATATGCCAAGTCTTCCTTGTTTTCATCTTTCACAGTAGGCTGGAAACCATTGCTTTCACTCAGCCGTGCATCTCCATGTACATGAGACTCAGTTGTCTCATTTTCTTCCTGAATAGAATTCATATTCTGTCCTCTTCCTTCATCCTTTATGACAATATTAATAAATTTTCTTTGCTCATTCTTTGTACCTGTAGACATACACAAAATATCAGTTTCAAAACATTGAGACCTCTTGGTCTCACTTGAAGCTTCAGTCTTCAAGACTTCCCTCAAACACTCTCTTGCCTTGAGTATCTCTTCTTCATATTGAGCATTCATCAGTTTCTCTCCTCTCCTTTGTAGCTATCCCAATTCAACTTTCTTTTCACGAGAAAACCACATCTCTAGTATTCCTCCTCCTTCTATAACAGCTCCATCGTTACTTCCAGATGGACTTTTATCTCAACCTTCTCTCTCTCTCATACTCTTCATCACTCAACTGTCTCCATATGCCATTTTCCTTGGCATTTTCTTTCCTCCCTTTGTGGCTACCTCCTGAACCTCTACTATGACTCTTAATAGTCATCTTCTAGTTGAGTTTATTTCACTCTCTATGAGTTGCACTAGCCTCTACAGTAATAGTTCTCCCTACTACACCTTACCTCACCAAACCTCCTTTGTGCTTGGTCTTTCAGCAAGTATTGGTCCTATTTCTAGAACCCTCCTAAACACTTCTATATGCTCCTTTTAGGATTTCTCCCATAACTCATCTACATGAGAACATAACTATCCTCTTCTACTTCAATCCTTAGTTGAAATACTAGGTCCTTGCACACAGTGCACTTTCTCTCAGAAACCCTTACTATTTTCCTTCATCATTGTCTTCAAAGACTATGACGTCTTTGTTGAGACGTCTTCACTCCTTCGGCTATCCCTTGAATGCATACACTCCTCCCAAAGTAGATATCTATGCCTATAACTTACTGCTTAGGCTACAAGCCTCCTCTCCACTTGCATGAAAACTCTTCTTCCTTTCAGACTGCGACTGGTCTATCTTCTCACCTTCACAGAACACTCTCTTGTTCTCATGTTCTTTCTCTCTTCACCAAAGTAAACTTACTCTCTTCCCGGTCTTCCTATGTCTATCTCCATGGCTTCCAAACGTGCTTGTAGCTCCCTCATTTCTCCATAACATCTATGTTCATCGCTGGTCAACCTCTGTCATGACCTCTTGCTCTGCCTATGCATGCAACCGTCCTCTTGCACTAAGCCTCTCCAACAACATTTCTCTTTCACACTGCTACAACTTACCTCACCAATCCCCTTCTCCGTACTTGGTATTTTGGTAACGTCAGTCCTCTATCTAGAACCTCTTGAGCACTCTTCTTTGCTCTTTCTAGGCTTCTACTGCCACGCTTCTCTCTCACACGAGCTTCTCCTTGCTCTGATACCAAAACTGGTGCAGGCCGGATCAACCACAACCAACCCAACCGGCACCTCAAGGATCTGGTGGCTCCTACACTATAGCAGGATTACTAAATTTATCCCTCATCCAAATTCTACTCTAAAATTACCTCCCCGCAATTCTGCTTCCGCAACAGCTTCTCCGCAACTCTGTTCCTGCAATAGATTCTCCGCAACTCTGTTTCCGCAATAGATTTTTCGCAACAAGCTTTCCGCATGTTAGTTGCGGGATGCAGGACGCAGGATGCTCAACCAACTTTCCAAAGTTGGTCCCCCACAACTTTCCTTCCGCAATTCGTTTCAGCCGTTAGATCTTTGCGGCCTTCTCCATGACCGTTGATCTACTCTTTGATGTGGATCTCACAGATCTTTGTAGATCCGTTATCTCCCTCACAACTTCCATTGCGGATATCTCTTGGACCATCATATCTTTGTCTATGGACTCAATCCCCACCGTTCATTCTCTGCAAAACTTGTTAACGGTAGAAAATCTGTGTGTTGTGCCGATTGATCAGAGAATCGATCAATCGAGCCTGCAATCTTCAATATTCATGATCCTAACACTTCTATGCATGCATTTACAACCTATTTCAACTATTCAAGCAATGATTTAATGCGTGAATTAACAATTTCTCAAAAATACATAGATGTTCAGAAAACCGTTGAAGTCGGCTCTTCATGGATACATCATTCAAATAGTAAATGCATCTAGACTAATAACACTACAAACACACATTTAATCCTTCTATTAAGCAAAAGCACAAACATAGAAATCGACTCTCCTTCTTCAGTCTTCTCAAAATATTTACAAGTGGAAACCAGATGCAGGTCCGATCTTCCCTTCTGCGAATTGGGATTCTAACCCTGAAGAACATAACCCCCTCTACTTCTCTAACCTTCCTATTTAAGCTAAACTATTACTCCCATGGATTGGTCCTGTAACTGAAAACAAACAACTACAAAGCATGATGAAAATGTCCCTATCACAATAAACAACCTGTGGCTTGATCTCCATGTAGGGAGTCCTGATCCGCCATCATTCCTATCACCGCTAACAAACTATGACTCATCAAACAACAAAAAATATGCCACAGCATGTGACCAACTCATCACATTGTTGGCATGCCATGATGCTCCTGCATCACGTTAGTTACATGACTCATCCTTTACTGACACCTATTAGATTAGATCTTTTATCCTATTTAGACTTGCTATGAAAATAAAATACTTCACATGAAAGTTTACAATGTCTCTACAACTGACCCCTCCTTGGGAAAATGTCTATACCTTAAGGTCAGATCAGAAATTTCGTAGTTGGTATTGAGAGCTAATGCTCCTGCATCACTTTATTTCAATTATTAGCCTTTATTGTTGCTTTTTCTAAAGGTGTTTCAAGAGATTCATCCACAGATAGGTGCCTCTTGTGTCACTGGGATTCTTCTATTTTTCCCTGTCACCTCTTAAATTTATTTGACTGAATGTTAACACCCACATTGCCTCAAATTATGAAGGATAATCACTATTCATTAATCTGTAATCCCTTGAATGTTTCAGACTTTGAATCCATTTCCCAATAGTGTTTTTTGTTTGTTTGTCTTTCCATTGTTCGAAATATCAATAATCTGTTCTCATCAGAAATCTAGCCTTCTGACTGCTTGTTGCGAGACATATTTGTATGTGAATGATCTGAGAGAGCCCTCTATGGTTGTATAGGCTAGAATGTAGCCTAAAGTGTGTTTTAAATGGTTACAACAATGATTTCCTACTCACAGCCATAGGAAAATTGCCAAGTGACAACACCTAAGACACTTGATTTGTGTGGGATCACAACTCAGAACTAAGGTGAACTTACTAACCATACTTTCCATCCTCTGACAATGGAATTATTTCCATAGTAATCCACTGTATTCTAGATCCATATTACTAACCAATGTTCAATTAAATTTTCTCTCATAATTCAAACAACATTTTCCAATTTTAAGGTGTCCCCTAAAAACCATGGATTCCCTTTGTGTGAGGGAGAAGATATCTTATGGATTGGGGTGGACCACAACAGACAAGATGACACCAGAAATAAATCCATTTCCAAGCATGCTAAATATATAAGTGAAACTAACACTAAGGGACCAGGGGTGTACCTTATTCCAGACATTCGAAGTATATCCTTGTTGAGATTTCAATCAAACTTGTACCTACACATTTCCCTCAACAACAACAATATAGGGAAGCATGATATATGTAAAGTATTAGAATCTAATCTAGCATGTTATATTCCAATACATAACCAAAGTAATTACATCCATGAATACAAATATTTATAATTACACATGCAATGGATGAGAAATGGATATTTCTATTAATATGAATAGATTTAAAGATGACAAACTCTGTCGGCACCTCGTCGAAATCGAGAAACTGAGTCCCTCCACCTAGGCCTCCACCACTTCAATCCTCCATGCACAAGAAAGCTCACAAATATCAAGGCAAGCATGGGAAATAACACTGATGGTTGCTTCAAGAACAAAGGGATGCAAACTCAAGTACATAAGAATGGGGCACTATCCCACTATAGTATATTGCTCTCCAAAGTTATCCTCCTCCAATGCTTCATAGTAACTCAATATATAGCCCTTCAATAGGAAGTGAAGAGTCGAAGTGGAGCATTTCCCGACATATGGAAGACCGAGGGACAAGTCCTTCGTTACTTGGTGGGGGGGAACTCAATTTTTTATTGTTTTTGAGCACATTTCTAAATGTACATGGGTGTCAGTGTTGCTAGTTGCGTATACGTAGGTTGTAAACTTGTGACCCACATATACATATAAAAATGTCTTTTAAGGGGTTCCATTGGAGAATCTGGGTCATAGTGAGCAAAAAGGGGTAAAAGGAGTTTGCATAGGGACAAGGATAGGCCATCAAAGCATGATGTATCTATTGATTAAGTTGTCATTGATGCCAATGATCTATCTTCATTGATTCCAACTGTTGAGTCCTTGGTGCCCCTTGTGGAGCCCCCGAGGGTTAGTGTTTAGTTTGTGGTTGTCTATGTCAGAGGAACCCTTTTGACCTTGTCCAAGCCTTAGCTCAAAGCCCTTGAAGGCCTTGGAACAATGGAAAAATTCCTGGTTACCCATTGAATTGGTAAAGTGCCCCTAAGTTGTATCATAGTCCCATTTGAGTCCATTGTTGAGTTCCTTGATCTTGGTTGATCTTTGGTTATTGGTTTTTGTGCTGCTTGTTATGCGTGTACTTGTTTTGGTCTCTTGATTGGCTGTTGGATGGATGATGTAGCTCATGTGTTTAATTCCCTTTATCTATTGATGCTGGATCCCATTGCTTGCATTGGATGGTATTGATGTTGTTGAATTCTTGTGGGGTCCTTGATTCCATGAGCTTATATCTTGATCCTCTTGCATGTGGAGACTTGGGTCTTGAAACCCACACTTATGGTGGTATGTTGGAACCCATTATTATGGGGTCCTTGGAATTTTGGGTCTTAAACCCACACATATGGTTGTTTGATTGTTCTTGGACACTATATGGTAATTGGCATGTTGTAGCCTTGTGATCAAGCATAAGAATCCCATAAAGTGTTGCAAACTAGTGGTGAGGTCTTTGTATCCCCCTTTTGGGGTGATGGTAATCTTATGGTGATGAAGATATATAGTGGAATACGGTGTTGCAAACTAGTGGTGAGGTATTTTTATCCCTCTTTTTTGGTTTTGGTACTCTTATGGTGATAATTATATATAGTGGAACCATTGGATATGTTTTTAATGATATGGAGACCTTGAATATGATGATGATATTCTTGAAAAAATCTATGTTCCCACTTGATTGGTTGTGTTGGGGTCCTTCATACCCTTGATATGATGAGTATATGGTGGAGCCCTCCTCCTTGTTGATGTGAAGTTTATGGATGTGAAGACCATTGAATCCCTCATTCCTTTGATGATGTCTATTGAATCCTTTGACCTTGGAACTTATGCACAAGGTAACATGGTCTTTGGCACCTTTATGTGTGGAATCTTTGAATTCCTGGACAAATTGAAGAATTTAAGGGTATTAGACCAAGAATTTGCAAATAAACCCATCATAGGGAGATATTCCTCGTCAATCCAATTCCGTTGATATGTGGAGCATATTATAACTCCTTACGGTTGAAGAGATATGAATTTTTGAAGTTGGTGTACCCACCTTTTTGGTTCAGCCGACCAAACAAAAGAGAATTTAATTATCTGTAATTTTGAATTGCATGTCGGGCCAGTTTGAGGTACTAACTTTCCTCCATGACCTATATAAATAGGATATCAAACATTTCGTTTGTTCATTAATCAAGTCTCTCTTTGGTATTTTGCAACTCTTGGAGAAAAGTGCGAAACTTTGTGGAGGAGAAATGTTTGGGCATCTTCACTAAAATTGGAATAACTTTCTCATACGGAATCGAAATTACAAAATTATTGGCTCATTGGAATGATTGTTATGAGGGATATGTGATAACATGATATAGAGGTTCTTTTGGTTTTTCTATTATTTCTTCATCTTGTGATATTCAAAAAGGTATGTTTCATGCTTCTAGGTTTCTCTTGTGATGGCACATGTCTCTCATGGATAGAGTTCATCTTTGATCTTAGTATGTGAGCCTATATATTGGTATATGTATTTGAAGTCATTGAATAAGTTATCGAGGATATGGTGATGGTTATCTTGGAATATATCTTGATGTGATCTTGATATAAATATTGATGGTTATATTCGATATTGTTGGCATAGACTTTGGTGTTTATCTTGACTGTTGTATAGTGTAGTATTTAATGAGAAGTTGACATGTAAGTAATAGATATTGTGAGTGATTTATTTCATCAACCTAAGTTTTTTCTTTGAAATATAGTTTGAAAAGTGTTGATCATTGTGTCTTTGACCAAAGTGGAGATGGACTATTATTAACTATTAATGACAACCTTTGATAGTATTGTAAGTGACTATTTGCTTGATATTTGTTTGATTTGTTGACTTGATTTGAGTGGAGTAAAAAATCCTTTTGTGTCTAAGAGTTTACGAGATTTATTGAGTTTGACATAGTTGGTTAAGTCTTTTATATTCTTGGCTAAGGTTATTTGGTTGAGGTATATCATGTTTAATTTTCAAGTATTCCTTGATTGTGATTGAGGCTGGTTGTGGTGCCATTGAGTTGAGTGTGATTGGAAAAAGTTTGGTTGACCATATGTGAAGTCTCTTGGTTGCTCAAATGTGTCTCTTCATGAACTAGGCCAAGAAAGAAGTGTTGGTTTTCTATCATAGCACTTGATTAGATTAACACAAGTATATGATTGATTTGGCACAAGTACACAAGCATATTGGTACATGTTGGTTTAGTTGAGTAATATTGGTAAAAATTTCCTTATGTGCAGTTGGTTTGACTCAGATTGGATGAGTTGTATGAGCAGTTGGTTTGACCTAGGTGGACTGAGTTTGGTGTGCATACTTATATTGATTGAGTCAGTGGATGTGAGCAACAGATTGATTGGTATAGCTTGAATGGACATGTTGATTGTATAGGTTGATGAGTAGTGTGGTACAGTGAAAAGTGGTCAGGTTATGAATATTGATCAGATGATGAGTAGTGGTAGTGGTCATGCAGTGTGGTACAGATTATGTAGTGTAATATAGGTGTTGATTAGCAAGTCCGTAGGATCATTATGGTCTTGGTTCAATATTTTCTATTTTCATATCAGGGTGGTAGGACAGGGCAAGTAAATGGGGTTGTAGCCTCCTTCTGTTTGTAGCTAGAGAACTAAGGAATTTAAGCTTCCTTCAGGTTGTAGCCTGTAAATCAAGGGGTTGTATCCTCCTTCTAGTTGTAGCTGGAAAATTGAATTCATTGTAATAAGGGTGTTTTTTCCTCCTTCCAATTATTTCTAGAAAGCTATTATAAATACTTTTGTGGTTTTCCCCTAGGACTTGGGCTTCCACGTAAAATATGGTGTACTATGTGTGATGCTATGCTTGTTATGTGATGATGATAATGATGTTGATGATGATATAATGATAATGTGATAATGCATGATATTGAATACGTTATTGATTGTTAAAAGTGAAAAAGTAATAAAAGGTGCGAACATTGATTCATCCCCCCCCCGCCCTCAGTGTGCCTGGTGTTTCTAACAATTGGTATTAGAGCGGGTCTTCACAAGAAATCCTTTCTAGATTGAAGTAGATCCTTGACACACCATGGGGTTCTTAATGAATGAAGTACCACTTTCCTATGAGTCAAATTATACTTAATCTAGAAATTGAGAACATAGGCTTATCTTGAGGCAAAAGGAATTGGTGTATGGAAGTCAGTTGTTGCAGGATACACACCTCCAAAGAAAGTGAAAAGAACATTTTAGAAGGAATCAACGAAATATAAATCTATGTCTATGGAATCCATCCTTGAAATCCTGACAGATATTCAAAAGAAGAAGATAGGGAATTTCAACTCAGCTAAAGAACTATGGCTTAGATTAGAACAACTCTACTCCAATAAAGAACAAGGAGAAGAGGTTATGAAACATCTGATTGAATATCTAACAGATCTCGAAAAGAAGAAAATTGGAAAGTGCAACTTAGTTGAAGAATTGTCATTCAAAATAAATCGGCTAAACTCAAATGAACAACAAGAAGAAGACATCCCCATCAAAAGGTCATTGTTGCAGCTGCAACATGTTTTCCCAAAATTCTAAAAAAAAATTGGGACCCTCCTTTGCTTTGGGTTAGTTCAGTCTTTTCTTGTTTTCATCCTTTTGAGTACAACTTATGGATTTCGAAGTGCCTGCATGGAATTTGAGCGCTTTCACTGAGCTGGTTTCTAAATATTTTCATGTTTTAATTTTAAATTGAGTTTCTACTTGTTTTCATTTGCAAAATATTCTTGGATCGGGAGGTTTCGTCTTTGGTCGGTCCGCCGTTGCGGGTCCTTTCCAACTCATCTTTATCTTTTCCGCCTCGCCGTTGCGGGTGGCTTCCGAGACTTCATGTTCGATCTTGGCCCCGCCGTTGCGGGTGGCTTTTGAAACCTGACCTTTGTTTCTCGCCCCGTCGTTGCGGGTGGCTGCAAGACCCCGGTGTCTGTCCCCCCCGCCGTTGCGGGCCTCCCCCCTATCTTGGTTGTCATATAGCAGTTGTGGGCGCGTTCTTAATATCGTGTCGGAGGGAGACGATTTCTGCCCTTGCCGCCGTTGCGGTCCAAAGAAAGATTGAGAGATGCAGTTTATGGCCGACTACGTTTGTCGGCACCTTGGAGAAGGTTGGCTTCCGCAATGCACCCGCCGTTGCGGGGGTCGCCAAACTCTTGACCGCCCGACAAATGAATCCGTTGCCGCCCGGCCCAGTGTTAAAACGTATGCCTTTGTTTGGTGATGCGGGTGGTGGAGTAAAGAGAGTGTCCCACCGTTGCGGGCATAGATAAGTTGAGCCGCCAGCCGAGACTTTCCTTTCTGGCCCGACTGATCTGACTCGTCGCACGTGCTAGTTTTTTTTATATATACGGGGCGCGTGGTTGTTTGTTTTATTGTTTTATCGCGTCCGAGCTGTCGCATTGTCAAGCTAGCGAGTTGTGTGGAGCTTCGTACCGGTACCCGCGTCCAGCTGTTGGTCAAGGACTCCATCGCTGTCACCTGTTCATTCGTGCAATCCTGCCAGGTAGGAGCTTAAGCCCTTCTTTTCAAAGTTTTGGCTGGGTTACTTGGGGTGAAAATAGTGAAGTTTTTACGGCCTATTGTTGTCGTTGTTCGTAAACGGTTTTTTTTTTACCCACGGCTAGGGTTGGTGGTTCCGTTCTCCCCGGCAGTTGCGCCCGCGTCATATCCTATTTGGGGGGAATAGTTCTGGGCCGTTGGAGGGATTGGGTTTTTTTTTCCTTTTATAAAGCCGCGGTTACAGCTACCTCCGCATTTTGGTTCATCCATAGAAAAAGGGGGAAGACAAGGTGCAGGAGGCCGTTATGCCGCCTGCACCTGGTTATTTTTTGTGGCAATGTGGACTTTGAAGCGTTTGGGGGAGGGGATTTGTCGCAGTCTGTCCATGATAGATGTC
>LPNX010329629.1:10175-70958 GCA_001517045.1 Pseudotsuga menziesii
GCTGAACCTCTTTGTAGTAATAAAGGAAAAGTTAAAAAAAAAAATCTTTACCCCTTTTTTCGCACTCATTCACATCAAGGACCTACAGGGACATTACAAACTCAAGCAAACAAAGAAATTATGTGGCTCAGAAAAATCCTTGAAGACTTGTAGGAGAAATAGATGAATTCAACACCTCCAACTATTGACAACACTTTTGAAATTCAATTGGACAAGAATCCCATATTTCATGATTGAACCAAGCATTTCAACACCAAATATCACTTAATTCGACATCATATTGAGATAAAAACCATCCACCTCACCCAATTTTCCACATCATTGCAAATCACACATATTTTACTAAGGTGTTGGAATGTGAAAATTTTGAAAAATTCCAAATGATGCTTGGCATGACAATTGTCCCTTTAGCATTAGAGGAAATTTCAAGTCAAAATGAGCCTTTCAACCCTAATTCAAACTCCATGTCATCATGTGTTAGCCAATGAAATTGCTTTAAGTTCAAAATACCGTATAGGCCTTTAACAATTTTTTAATATAAATTTGGGGATATGTATCATAAAAAACTATTTTTTGTTTGTATTTTCAACATATATCCCTATGTTGTGACTCAAATCTCAAGCAGTAGAGCCCCATGGATGCAGAATTAAAATTTTATATCCAGCGGGTACCCACTCTGCATACTTTTGACGGACCCTGCTACCCCAAAAACATGTATTTCTTGTTTTTTGGGTAGCGGGGTCCATCAAAAGTATGCAAAGTGGGAATTCATTTGATGCAAAATTTAATTCTGTATCGAACGAGCTCTCTTGATCGAAATTTGAGTAAAAATACAGGGAGATATGTCGAAAATACAAACAAAAAAAGTAGTTTGTTTCTTTTCTTCCTCCAAAATTAATAAATATTATTTTATTATTTTATTATTTTAACTATTATTTTATTATTTTCCTTAGGAGGCCCATTTTGAGTTGAAATTTCCTCTAATGATTAACAGTGGGATGTTGACTAACCCTTCGAGATCATTGCAATAAATTAGTTAACATGATAGTTAAACTGTGCAAACTTTCTTTGATAACTCGATTGTACCCATTTATATATTTATTTTATTTAAATTAATAAAAATAGAATTGTGGAGTTTTCCTCAGAGTCTGTTAACATTGAGAACAAGACATTATGTTTTTTTTTTATATATTAAAAGTGAGACATGATTGTTTTTATGTCAATTTAGAATGGCCAAGTTTATCCACCTTGGTTGGAAACCCTTCTCACATATCTTAGATAATGAATTTTATTCACCCTTCATGTAAGACAACCCATCCACCTAAGCATTTTGATTCAACTAAGAGCATGAAGATCATAATTAATTAGCCACTTCACAACCTTCAATCTTTCATAATTTTTCTTTTTATCTAAGTTTTTTGCTTTCCTTCTTTTTTTATTTTTAACTATATTTGGGATTTTAGAATATCAAAAAAATGTTGTTAAACAAGTTTTAGAGATTTAGTATAGGATTACTCTATTTATTCTACATTTTGGACTTTTCTGTGGTTTTTGGTTATAAGCCAGTAATTTTTTAGGTAAAATCGAAATTTGAAAGCATTTAAACTGTTTTTTTGAATGCATAATTGGATTCCACAAACCCTATGAAACTCAAATTATGCTATTTATACAACTAATATATATGGGAATCTAATATTTTTAAATATTTTAAACTATACTCCAACAAAACAAGCTAGAAAATATACCAACAAAAAGTTAATAACGTAGAATAGTTCGACAACTCCTTTGGTATGTATCAAAATACCTTTTAAAGAGAGTTTTGGATCTACATTGTTCAAAAATAGTTAAATAATTCTTGATTAAATATTTAAATAACTAACCATCATATAATTAAAATCTTAAACGTGAATTTACAACTGATTTGAGATGATCATTTTACGTAGGAAAGGAGATTTTACAATGTTATGGATTTTGGTTTTTAAGCTAAGTTTATTTGGGAATTCTATATTCAAATTCATTTGATTGTGATTATAAAACTTAGCTTAGTGCAAGTTAGCATTTAATGGGAAACATATGACTTAGCAAGGGCTGAGAAATATGGAGACACACATAAATGGGGATCCCACTGAATAGGAGTGACTACTCTTATAGCCTTACAAGAATGGGTCTTATCTCATCCAATATTTTAACCTTAGTGGGAGAGTGAAAAACTTACATCCCTACCAATTGGGTTGTTGAACTGCTGGACTCAATTCCACTAACCCAGGTTCAGTTTTCGCTACCCATCCAACAAATTGCAAGGAATTGGTCTGATAGAGTATAACTCTATTGGAAACACCTGTGCGCAAGTGAGGTATCACCTGATATACCTATGGGGATTGCGAGATCTAGGATTTGCAGTTATAGAAGGGGATTTATTCATGGAAATACTAAACATATCGATTGATTGAAGATTATAGATGGAAAACCATCGACACATACACAACATATAAAGCATAGCGATCTAAACCATCTCTACCATAGTTATTATCCCCATTCAACAATATTATATCAATATCAGTTGCAAAAAACTCATAAATATTTATGCACAATATAAACAAACATTATAGAAACATCAATTTAATGTGGAAACCCATACATGAAAAACCACAAATGGGCTCTTCATCTAGTATGAGTCATGTTTAGAATGCTTTTATTTTCTGTGCATACAGCCTGCGGACATATCTCATTATATTATTACAATGAATGATTTTCGTCGATATTTCTCATGCTCTCATATCTTTTGATCCAACCTAACCTCTTTCTTTCATGTATAACCCTCAAAAACGTGGAAGGAACCTCCTCATATAGCTTATGGATCGACCTTATATACTTTTCCACATCTCTTCTTCTAACCGCCGACTAGTTCTCAACTAACAGTCGACTGGTTCTTCTAACCACCCCAAGAAATATCTTTACATTTATAAAGGATCTATCGAGCCAATTTAAATTCATGCCCATTCCCAAAAAATACTACTTGTCTAACTTAACTCATTGTTTACATTTATTGTTTCCTAAAAAATAGGTCGAATTCATGGATTTGACTTACCCTCTCCTTATTTGTCGTAGGCTTGTTCGTCTTAAAACTAGATTCTTCAAACTTCCTATCAAAACTCTTGTGCACTTTCCTAGGGACAACATGCCCCATACCCTCACTTATAGCTCATCTTGATCGAATTTAGCCATAGATCTCTGTCGCATCGATTTTATTGTGAAACTCCTGAAATTTTTTCGTCACTTATTCAGCTTGTTGTTTAACGTCTTATTTGAATTTATCAAACTTTTCCACAAGTTCAGAATTGATAGGTTCCAAAGTATCAACTTCGGTCACCCCTAGCACCTATCACAATTATCAGTGTACTAGGTGGATGGTCCTTGTAACTTGTTCCACTTCAGCATAGAGTTCCGCAACACATTCAGTTTGACATTGTTGTTGTGTTTAGATTTTGGTGAATTGCTGCTATAAGGTTTTCAAGTTAGCATCCTTGCTTATTTTCTCAACCAACAACAAATTCTTCAATTAATTTCTTAACCCGACCAGTTTTGACTCCGCAGTATGAAGATTCTATGTGACTTTATCCAATTTTTGATCGTCCATCAAGGTTTCCCGAGAATGAGAAACCTCCACATATGCCTCGGCAAAAAGTTCCTCAACCTCTTGAATCTTTGGACATTCTCACTTTCTTCCTTTCCTCACTCTTCCAGTACACCAGGGGGTGTATTGGGAAGCAACTTAGCGTCTAACTCTGTATTATGTAGGTAGAAGTAGGAAGTCGTTTACCCAAGCTATATAACTTGAGATTATGGAGAATTTCATGTGTAAATCCCAGTTATAGAAATTCGTGGCATGCGAACACGATGACTTGCTCTAGTATTTTCCTGTCCTACTACCATCTCTGTGACTTATTCTATATTCTTTGAATGTTTTAGCTATTCAACTACCGCATGCTCTCTCACATCTATTTTGTCTACTACATCTTGTAGAATGTTGTGGGGTAGAAACACAGAGATCACATAAAGGTTGACACTTACATGACCAATGTCCTTGATCATGTTGTTATGTTCTGGTGTTCCCAAATCAAGTGAATTAGGAAAAAATTGTAACTTTTGATTTTATTGAGATATCGATACTTCGACTTGTCGATCCTTAGAAGGAATGACTTCATGCAACTGCGACCAAAATGGATCCCCACTAACCACTGGAATGAATTCTTTTATTGCGACACACAGAGTCTGGAGTAAGTAAGTGATGCCTCCCACTAAGTCTGTATTTTGTTCATCGATTTTTTAGCGAGTTTCATTAGAAACTTCTTCCATTCAATCAACAATCAGATTATAGTCATCATTTGTAAGGCCACTACCTCCAGAGGTTTTATCAGACTTCTATTTATTGTGAATTTTCTTTGATTATTCATAGGATTTTCTCTTTTCTCCTAGTTCAAGATCCGTCGAGGTCACACTGGATTCTTCCTTGCTTTCGTAGGGGGGACTAGGTGGGATTTCTTCTTCCTATTGATCTCCTTCTTGAGTTACCGATGGTCTATTCCATTTTCAATAACTATTTGGTCATATGGGATAGACTGTTTCCATTCTTCAGGCTAGTCCCAAATGACCATCTTAATGTCTTCATTTGTTAACCAAAATTAAGTGGTAAACCATTGATGCTCAAGGTATTGTTGTGGTTGAAAATATATGTGGCAATCCTTGATATAAAATATTATCACATTTTGATACTGCTGAATAGTCTCTACGACAATATATGATTGGTTCCCAATGTGATGCCTCAGTGCATCAACATGTAAATAAAAATCAATATTATTTTGAGTTTGAAGACGCGGATTATTATTCTTGTACCATAGGTTCGACTTGTAGTGTGCCCCTCAACATGGAACATGCATTTACATCCCCTGGTACTTTGGCGGCTCATCCCACGTGACAAAAGATATCAATATTATTATCCATGAATATGTAAAGAGAGTACATTTCTCTTGGGTTTCGATGGCTTAAACTAATAGTTAATTCAACAGATAGGTACACCAACTCATCTACACACCTGCAACAAAATTCTCTATTGCAGCAATGGTACCGATAGTGCACTATTTTGGTTGCATCTTCTGAGCATCTTGTTAGAGAGCTCTTTTTCTATGAACCGAACACTTGTGTAATTGGTAGAGGAAATAAAGAATCCCCTCTTCTCTCTTCCAAGGTTATATGTTCCCTTCATCCGGCCAACTAGGCTCGAATGATACTCTTAACCTGTAAATAACAACGTTAGCTTGCACACTGCAATAGGAATCCCAACGATTTCATAAATCAGGTTGACATCCAACGAAATGTGGTGATCTAACTAGAGGAAGCCTCCATGGAAGCAAATTAACACTTGTTTTAAACACGTATTGACTTCAACCATGCGATAAAAATGGGGCATGTGCATTAGCGACATAATGGCCAACTTTTCCAGTCCTTGATCCCACTACATATGAATGAGTTGAATAGGCCCTCTGTCGACCAATTTCAGAGAGGTCATGTAGCATAACATGTTTACTTCAGGGAAATTCCACAAACCATGATCTGAGAATGAAAGCTTATTCATAATTAGTAGAATGTATGATGTAACATGTACGCATTTTGGGATTGCTGGCTTGACTAACTGGTACTTATCATTATTGTGAATGAAGATGTTAGGAGCGTAATCTTTTCATGGTGGAATGTCGTTGGGCAGCACTGGAGATGACCCAAATCTTGAGGATTAAACATCATGGGTAGCTTTGAACGATTATTTAGGAAAAATGCCATAGCTAACTGTTCACTTTTTTCTTGGTGGATTGACCGGTACTGGTCGTGACACAAATTTTGGAGTTTCTTCGACAATGGGTATGGCAGGTAGGCCTCCATACTAGATCCTTGAATGGTGATGGTACTCGACACAGAGATTTCCATGAAAAAAATGGCTTCGGCTTCAAAGAGTTTGCAGACAGTAGTTTGGCTCATGAGTCTTCACCTTTTAATGGAATAAATGAACAGACTTCTATTGGAATATGAAATAGGCTTCCACATGCAGCAATTCTTTCACTCACATGGGTATGTAATAGATGAAAAAGGAGGCGTCTAATCCTATCACATGGGGCAATCTTTCCAATAATTTTGATAAACCGCTAATCAAACCATCACTTCATCCTTCATAAAAGCAAGTATTTATTAAGAATCAATGGCATATGTGACCAAAAAGTATGCCACCAAAATATCTCACTACATCAACTTAACTACACTCCAACAATAACTTGCGACAGAATCTTATCTTACGACAGTCGTATAGTTTGTGATAGCATTTAAAATTGCGACAAATTTTTCTATATAAGACTTCATATTTTTTTTAATTCAAGTGAAGTATGATTATCCTAATAAGGTTTCAACCAACTTACATTCACCATCCCATCAAAGGGTGTACAATCTAATTTTTGTAACTGAACCTCCCCACCATCAGTGATATGAATGAAAACATATGGTCCCAACTAGTTTGTACAGAGCTTGTGAGGACGTTTCAAAAATTTACTGTCATAGAGTAATATGAAATCACCTTTATGAAATTGCTTGAACTTGATATGGTGGTCGCCTCGAGCCTTCTGTCCCTCCTTCTCGACACATTGATGATAACCTGAAATGAGTTTTCCTCCAACTGTACTAGCTGATACAATATTTTATCAATGGTTTGAACATATGTCATCTGAGTAATTACACCTATTTTGAGAGTGCAATAATATATTATAGTGGTATAACAACCTATTTCCCATAAACAAATTTGAAAGGGGTGTGTCTTGTCATCTTTTTGCATTTTTTGTTATAATCCCATAATACTGCATGTATCTTGTGATCCCTATCATCCCTCTTAATAGTGCATATTGTATTCAATGCATTCTCTAAGATCTTATTAAATGTTTCTACAACATCGTTTTCTTGTGGGTGATATGGTGTTATTTTTCGGTGTTGAATATCAAATTCCTCAATTAATTTTTCAATCGACTGATTCACAAAATATGTACCTTGGTCACCTATCAAATTTTTTGGGCATCCAAACCTAGTCACGACAGGGACGAATAGAAATATTATAGCAGTCGTAGTAGTACAATCTCTGACTTGTGTTTCTTTGGCCCACTTCCTGGTTAAGTATTTTGTTGCAATGACTATATTCCGTGTACCTATTTGTTTTCCTCGTTTGTTAATGGGACCCACAAAGTCAACATCCCATCTATCTAATGCCTGCAAATTTACTTGTGGTACCAAAGGAATATCGAGAAACAACAAGACCTATATTTGAATTTCACTAGGATGGATGGATACACATACTTGATACTAGTTGACAAGACTAATGAACATATCAAATTAGATACCTTGCACTTATTTTTTTAAATGAAACATGTAAAACAAGATGAAATTTAATATATCTAGCTGAATAATAAATGTAATAATGAAGGGTATTTGACATAAACACCTACAAAATTGATATGCATGAGAGAATATCTATACATAACTATCATTGTATCGAATATGTTGGATGTTGTATTATAACAATCATGTTGTCTGAAGTTCTTATATCTATAAGTAGTAGTTTATGATGTTACCCTACCTTAAAATAAATTCTCCATATTATTGTGTTGATTTTTGTATCAATGCCTTTGTTATTCTAAAATTCAAGGGTTTTGGAAATTTTTCTACAAAGGTTTTCTACATGATTAGAGATAGAGAACTACAAAAAGGTAGTGGTGACAACCATATGAAAGTTCGTTATAGAAAGGAAGCACCCCTCTTTTAGTTATTCTTACATAACAAAAATATTTTATTCTGTTGTTAATTTTGATTTATTTACGAAAATCTCACTTATTATATTTATGAAAATTGCCAAATATTCATATAAAAAATTACATTAAGTTATAGACATTAAACTTCCAATTTCTTACAAAGAAACTAAAATTTATATTATCTATTCAATTTGAAGCTTCACTATATGATTTGGACTCAATAATCACACAATAACTGCTTGGAAATATTATTTGAGTCATGGTTCCACTTCTTATACTTAGTCCACCGAATAATTCCAAATAAAGTTCATTGGAGTATTTATTTTCTATGAAAGCACATGATTCTTTTCATAATAGAAATAATATTTAGTGTTTGACCCAAACTTAAATTTTACATTGACCAATACATTTGTAATATCTAAATGAATAAGAAGTTGTTAAAAAATGCAAGCTTGTTGAAGTAAGATTCAATCTTGACTCACATCTTGTCGATGAATATATGTCCTTGGATCACTTGGTTAGTAGATAAAAGTCAATGAATCCACCCTCACTTAATAAACAATTATAGTTCTGCATAATAACCAACAATGAACAACATTTATTAATATTCATATTGTGTTTTACTCTATAATACAAATGGTTAATTTATGACCATAAATAAAATTATTTTAAAAATCTATATTAAGTATAAGAAAACAATTTTCGAATTTTCAAACTCATGTTTTAGTATAAAATATACATAATGTATTTACAAATACATTACTATCTATCAATATATCAAGGAATATTTGGTTTGGGTTCCCCCTAAATTTATAGAGAGTTTCCTGTGGTAAATTTTGTTCCATCGGTAAATGTTTAAGCTTTTTATTATTCCTTGTTTTCGAGTACTATATTAATTATGTTATTAAAAAATTTTAAAAAATCATTTCTATATTAATTTTTGGAAAAGTTCAAATAAAAATCTAATTAATCTAGATTTTTCACAACATCTATGGATGTTTAATCTTTCTTATTTGAACATTTACGTAAAAATAATATAACATTTCTAATTAATCTAAAATTTTCACAACATCTATGGAAATTTAATCTTTCTTATTTGAACATTTACATAAAAAAAATATTACATTTCTAAAAAGAACTTATTACCTAAGTTCATGTAGATTCATTTTAAATGCACTACTAGAATCGATACTAGATATTTCTTTCGCAACATGTCTTAGATAGGAGTTAGCATGGTTAAAAATCTATGATGTATCTAATTTAATAAAATCACATTATTTGAACTTTTGTTCAAATAATGTATATACACATATTGAGACATGCTGCAATTGAATATATCCAATATTAACTTTTAGTAATGTTTACAATAACACATCCAGTATTGATATTCTTGCATGCCATTAAAAATGTTATTCCTTCAACAACTTTTAATCCATTGAAAATTAGCTATGCATAATGTTAATAATCAAACACTCTAAAAGGAATATTTTTCCAATATACAACAACAAATATACCATCACAAGTCAATGTAAATCAACTAAGTAATTTATAAATTAATTAAAATAATTATATAGATAAATTATATTTTATGGAAAAACTATAATGAATGCTCTTAATAAAAATAAATGGACATAAGCCAATATAAATATCATAAGTTAATATAAACTCAAGTTACGTTAATATGTTTAAATATTGTTGAGCAAGTTTGACAAGAAACTTTCTTAACACTTTAATGCTCAATTGAATAAATCTAAACAAATTTATTATATTTTACTATAAACAAAGGGTTGATCAAATGAAGGATCAACTAACTTTTTCCTAAGTTCCTCGAGATGAAAAAATTATCAATATAGATGAAATGCCAGCTAACTATTCGAAGAGTTCTTCTACAATAATATTATTATTTTATAACAAAGGTCAACTGATTGTTCAAAAAGATCTTATGCAAACATAATACTATGCTTGAGGAAAGGTTGATTAAACATTCACTATGATCCCTCTCTACAAGTATTCTATTTTCGAGGAAGACCTGGATGAATATTTCTAGGGCTGACCCTCAATGAGAATACTATGGTCAAGGAAGGGGGAACTAAAGTTTACTTGGGCTACACTTATAATAGAATAAATACTAGAGAAAGGGATAGAGAGCACCCCCATCAGAAACCCCTTTTAGATAATTCTTTAGTTGAGAAGTATTTTTGAACCATTTCATGAGACCCCCTTTCAATGAGAATACTAATTCTCAAAGAAAGGTTGGATGACCCTTTCCTTTTCAATCACTCTATGGGATTTCTAAACTAGAATAAAATTAATTTGACACTTCGCTTAGATACCCATCCATTAGAATAGCATGTAGGAGGAAGGATCTGTCAACACTTTCCCATGATCCCATTTTGTGAAAATATTTCTTTAGGATGGATGCATCAGCACATCGATTCGATACTCCTAGATGTTAATACCATCTTTTGAGAATAACCAACTTACCTTTCTCCATGCCTTTACATGAGAATAGTATTCTTGTAGAATGATCAATTGACCTTTCCATTCCATACCCTAGGACGAGAATACTATCATTGATAAATGATATATGAAACCTTCTAGAGGATACCCTTTCGTATGAATACAATGTTGGAGGAAGGGTCAATTTAACCTGCTTGAGGAATCCTCTTATGGGTAAAATATGCACATACAACTCTTAATAATGAGGGAGTTCTCTAACACTAATTTTCATGAAATTTTTCATATTCTCTTTCCTTGAAGGAAAACATAATGTAAAGGGATCTAAAATACTATACAAGATTAAAAATAAATTGTTGACATTTGAAGCAATTCGTCACTTCAACTACCTATACTGAAAAAAATTAGAAAGAAAAGTTGTTGAAGAACATTAAATGATATTTGTTAACAATGTAATATTATGCAAAAAAATTCTAGATCCCTCAATAATACGTACTTTTCCACACAAATATAAGAAAAATGGTTCCTATAATAACATAATTGATTAATCCATATTTGCATTAAATAATTATCTAACAATTATAAAACAACACTTTTTCCAATGGTCAAAATAATCTGTTAAGGATATTTTAGTTAAGTGGATCTTAATGGAGTATTAATGCGTTTCAAAAGACCCACTGCATTCAATTGAAATCTCTTTGACAAGAGTAATATCCTTTCCATTACCCATGATATCCCTTGATGAGAATTATATGTTCTAGGAAGGATTAATACACCCTTATATGGCCCACCTTACCTGAGAATACTATTTTAGATGAAGGGTCGGTTGACCCTTACTTGAGCTCACCTTAGAAAATAAATCCATATGGGAGGATGGGTACTCCCCCACTTTTATTTGATCATCTTTCATATGAATAAAATGGTATTTGGAGTACTTTTATGTGTTTCCATGGAATACCCCTCTTTGGGAATTCTATACCAGTGGAAGGGTTGAGAAACGGTTTTCCTTTACTTCCCCTCCTTGACAATAATATGTTAGAGGAAGGTTTGACGTACCCTTTCTCTAGATACACTTTCATAAAAAGAACATTCTTCAAGTAGGTTCAAATAACCCTTCTCTATGTTCCCTTCAATAAGAATATTATGCTGAAAGAAATGCCAACTAGCCCTTCTACTAGATAAACCTACTAGGAAAACAAAATCAATAAGGAAGGTTTATTTGGACCTTCGATGTACTCTACTTCCATGAGAGTTATATACTAGAGAAAGGATTGACAAAACCTTATATGGAAACATAATTATTGAAAAACATGGCTTGAGAAAGTTTTGTTGACACTTATACTAGATAGTCATTGACATGAGTACCATCCTTGAGGAAGAGTAACTTAAATATTCTGAATGCTCTCTTTTATGAGATTATTAATCCTAAAGAAGCACCATCTAACCTTTCCACTAGATCAAAAGTTACTCTAGGAGAGGCTAGTTGACTATTTCTTTAGATACCCTAGAACTAAAATACCATCCTTGATTAATGATCACCTAGACCTTCTATGTGCTCCACTTGCTTTCCAATACTATTATATAGGAAGGGTCGATTAAAAATTCCTATGGGTCCTCATTATGTAAAACAAGTCTTGAGGAATGGTTGATTAACCCATCCATTCGATAACCAATAAAACAAAATATATTCTTCATGAAGGCATGATCGACCCTTCTTCATGCTCTCCTTTAATAGAAATAGAATTCTTGAGAAAGAGTTGAATGGCCCTTTCGCTAGACTCCCCATGAAAAGAAAAACAACATTGAGCCTATGGTTAATTGGAACTATTTCATGCTCACCTCCAATAGAATAACCCACATTGAGAATAACATCATTCAATAAAGCTTAATGAAATCTTCTATATGCTTCCCCTCATTAAAAATTTTATGGTGGAGAAAGGGTCAATCGACCCTTCCTTAGGATTCCACTGAATAAAAATATATGCTTTGGTATCCCACATAAGTTGATCATTCCATCAGAGACCCCTTGATGTGAATACAATATATTAGGAAGGGTTAGTTGGCCCTTCTCCATGATCCACCTATATTATAATACTATGCTTCAATAGGATCGACTAACACTTACACTCGATACCCAATCCCTCATTAAGGAATGATTAGTTTACCCTTCTTCATGCTCTCTCTACATCAAAATTTTAAGTTATAGGAAGGGTTGATTATCTATTCCCTACTATCCACCTCACATGTAAACTATTATTGAGAAAGGGTATGGTAACCCTTCCACTTGATACCCTGAAATATGAATATCAATTTTGAGGAAGGTTCTATTGGCCATTCTCAATGCTTTACCAAAATCATAATACAGTTCTTGAATAATGGTTAGTTGATAGTTCCATTCGATACCCAATGAAAACATTAGGATGGGTTGATAGACCGTTTTGAGTGATCCATTTCAATGATAACTCTATGCTGAAAAATGGCTTAATCGTCCCTTCTCCATGCTGCCCTTCAACAAGAATATTGTTCCTGAAGAAGGGTTTACTGACCCTTTCACTAAATAACCTTTGAAAAGAATGACATCATCAAAGAAGGGCTGGCTAACATTTCTTCATCCGCGCATCCATTATAATTTTTAACTCCAAGATATTTAACACAAGAAATATTGTATAGTCATTTTATTCTGTGTAATTCACATTATCTAAGAACATTAAGGATTTTGATTCGATAGTAGTATACTAGTTTGTAAAGCATATTGAAGTAGGGTAATATAAAAGATTACAAATACGGGAATATTAAGCATCCATAATATTTTTAATGCATAGAAAATTTGAAAAATATTACTAATTCTTACATTTACAACCATAGAATACGTGGTGATATTTAAAAAAAAAAAATTCAAATTTCTACTTGCATTTTATATAGTTTCTACACAAATTTGTTGATTTTTAAAGTAAAATATTTTTCTTTTTAAATTTGGGATAATCTTTTTATCAAATAATGGAAATTGAAAATTCTTCTTTTTGAAACAAAATATTGAAAATCAACATATTGCCTAAATTTTTCCTTTAAAATTTCTTTCGTTAAATAAAATAGCTCTTAGAATAATATTTCAACCAAAGCTTTGTGGAAGATGCATAGTACCGAATTTCATATGTTTTTACAAATCTTAGTTCAAGCATTTATTATTTTCTCCACCCACCTGAACTCTTTTACTATTTTTACAATGCAATTTTGGAAAAATAGACAGAAACTTAGCTTCTAAGGAAGAATACAACAAAACATTTGGTACCTTTAAAAGGATGGACTTTTTTGCAACTAAAGATTAGGAGTTTGGGATCCTTTGTATTTTTTAGGACCAAGACACTAGATTAGATTGACCAACCGTTTTAGAATCCGTGTTTCTTTTCTTATTTGTTTTGTAATTGTTTTTAATTCACAAAAGAAATCCAGGATCACTTTTCCTTCATTTATTTCAATATCCTTTTGGATGCTGTCTTTTTATTTATAGTTATAATATAGACGTTTTTCTTTTATTGATTGTACATTTACTATAATTGTTGATTTGTATTAAATTATAAGCATTTTTAATGTTGTTTCTCATATATTGTCATAGTACCTTATCAAGAAACATCTTAAAAAACAACGAGATCCCAAATTCGAATTTCATTAGAATGAATGTATGCTCATGCATAATATTAGTTGACTACACTATTGAACATATAAAATTGTATCCCTTACACTTAATATTGAATATGAAACACGTGGAGAAGGATGGAATTCAATATAGTTAGGGAGGATAATAAATGCAATCATGAAGAGTATTTGACATAAACACCTAAAAATATGCATGAGAGAATATATATATGTATATAACTCTAATGAACCTCCAAGGGGTCTAACAAAAATAACTAATATGCTTTTATATAAATAAATTTAGATATGAAAAAGAAGTAAAAAAAAATTAAGCAATTAAAAAATACATAAGGATACATAAGGATATGGCAGAGAATGCCTCCCTCACTGAGAGGGAGTGTTAAAGTTACATCATCATGCGTCATTCTCTAAGTCAATGTTGATTAATTACCTTTCTTTCCTTTTATTATGGATATCCAACCTTTTCACTCACATCAACGCAGTATTGAAGCATCACTGTATCTACTCATCTTTCAAATTTTCTTTCCAAGCATGCTATCGCTCCATGGGGCCATGGATTTCAACCTCATGTGTCCAGGTAGTACCTTACAAAGTCTGAGTTACTGACAAAACTTGGAGTAGAATATTGAGTTGGACTAAATAATGATTAATCCTTATCTGTAAAGGTTAAATCTCATGTATCTTTGTATGACAAAGTGATGGTGGTGTACAGTCTTGTTTGTCAAGACTAAGATCTTATGTGTCAAGAGAGATCCTCATGTGTTGAGGTAACTCTTTGCAAGTCGAATCACAAAAGGTATGTGATGTACTACTAAGCATGGTCTTAGGTATGGATAAGATATTAAGTCTCCTCTACATATTTACCACCTCTATAGTGAAGTACTTTAGTATATGACCACTTGGAACTGTAGTAGAATGAGATGATCACACCATTGGAAAAATATCCTTATTTATTTGATATGATAAATAAATTAAAGTTGTCATAAGTTGACCATGCATATAATACAAGAGATAAAGATAAGATGTGATAAGATAAGAGATAACTTGAATTGCTTACTTCAATGGTGTTAATAAGAAATACTTCAGTTAGATAAGAGAGAACTCGAATGGCTCGCTTCAGTGATGTTAACAAGAAAGAATTTTGTCAAATAAGAGAGAACTCTAATTGTTCACTTTAGTGATGTTAACAAGAAAGAATTCAGTTAAATCAGAGAGAACTCAAATTATTCACTACAATGGTGTTAACAAGAAAGAATTCAGTAAAAAGATTTAACTCACTGTTAAAAAATAAGATATAATTAACTAAATGTTTATATGACAACACTTGACTTAAAATAAAATATGACATTTGATTTACAACACTTGACTTATGACACTTGAGTTATGATACTTGATTTGTACTAAGCACAACACTTGAGTTATCACACTTAAGTTACAACACTTGAGTTAGAAACCTAACTAAGTAGTCTAGCATCCAATCGAAGAGAGAGTTCACCCTGAAGTGAGAAGAAAAAGATATAATCCAAAAATGAGAAGGATTCTGCACTTGTTATACAAGATTTGATGAGATCAATGTCTGTAGTGAATTCTCTCTTGAACGCATTGTTATTTTGTACATGTGACAAAAAACATTGTAATGGTTTTATGCTGAATATACTGTTGGGATATTCTCTCTTTCGCTAATATTGCACCAAGAATGCTTGGTATTTCTCTTTGATATTGCACTAGGGGTGGTTGATGTAATCTTCTCATTGTAAAGATATTCTATGTTATCTATCAATATACCAAGGAAGATTTTGTTGGGGTTTTCTCCCTTAATTTATAAAGGGTTTCCTAGGTTAAATTATGTGGCGTATGTGAATATTTATGCTTTTGATTATTCATTGTTTTCAACTAATATATTAATTCTACTATTAAGATTTAAAAAATTAACAATTTCCATATTAATTCTTCTACAAAAATAAAAATAAAAAATCGAATTGATCTAAATTTTTCATAACACCTACGGAAATTTCATCCTTCTTATTTGAACATTTATGTAAAAAAATATGACTTTTCTGAGAAGAAAGTATTACCTAAATTCATGTAGAATAATTTTAAATCCACTATTAGAATCGAAACTATATATCTCTTTCACAACAACAAGTTTTATATAGTAGTTAGCATAGTTAAAAGTATGTGATGTATCTAATTTAATAAAATCACATTTTTCTTCTAATAATGCATATGCACATCTTGACACATGCATAAATTGAATATATCTGATATTAATTTTAGTAACATTTACAATGACACATCCATGATTGATATCATTGCATGCAATTTTTTTATTTAAAATGTTATCCCTCAACAACTTGTTGAAAAGTAGGCCTACATAGTGCTCATAATCCAACACTCTAAAAGGAATCTTCTTCCAAACTACAACAACAAAAATACCACCAAAAGTCTAAATAATTCATAAATTAATTAAAATAATGATATAGATAAACTATATTTCATGGAAAAAATATAATGAATGTTCTAATGAAACATAATTGGACATAAATCAATATAAATATCATAAGTTAAATGATAATAGGACTTTAACATTCAATTGAATAAATCTAAACAAATTTATTATATTTTATTATAAATAAAGGGTTGATTGGCCCTTCCCTCAAATTAGTTTAATGATAATAGTATATTCAAGGAAGGATATGATAACCATTTCAAATTATACTCCTTTTAATAGAATTATATGATCAACGAAAGGTTTGTCATTGCTTTTCTAGGACACCCCTTTAAAAGTAAACTATGCTCAATGAAGGATCAACCAACCTTTTCCTAAGTTTCCCAAAATGACAAAATTATGCATATAAAGGAAAGCTCAACTAACTATTTGAATATTTCTTCTACAACAAGATTATTATTCTATAATTGAGGTCAACTGACTGTTCAAAGAGATCCTATGAAAATATAATATTGTGCTTGAGGAAAGGTTGGTTGAACATTCACTATGATCCCTCTCGGGAAGAATTCTATTTTCGAGGAAGACATGGGTGAATCTTACCATGGATGGCCCTCAATGAGAATACTATGGTCAATGAAGGGGAAACTAAAGTTTTATTGGGATACACCTATAATAAGATAAATACTAGAGAAAGGGTTACAGATCACCTCCATAGGAAACCCCTTTTCTATAATTCTATAGTTGAGAAGTATTTTCCAACCATTTCATGAGACCCCCTTTCAATCAGAATATTAATTCTCAAAGAAAGGTTGGATGACCCTTTCCTCGTCTATCACTATATGGTATTTCTATACTAGAATAAAATTCATTTGACACTTCACTTATATACCCCTCCATGAGAATAGCATGTAGGAGGAAGGATCTGTCAACACTTTCCCATGATCCCATTTTTTGAAAATATTTCTTTCAGAAGGATACATCAACACATCAATTTGATACTCCTATATGCTAATACCATCTTTTGAGAATATCCATCTTACATTTCTTCATGCCTTCACATGAGAATAGTATTCTTGTAGAATGAGCAATTTACCTTTCCATTCCATACCCTAGGATGAGAATACTCACATCGATGAATGATATACAAAACCTTCTAAATGATCCCCTTCCATAGGACTACAATGTTGGAGGAAGAGCCAGTTTAACCTGCATGTGGACCCTTGTAATATCCCGAATTTTGGACCTACCATTTATAGGCATGAGCCTATTGATTGTGATGGTTATATTGATATTTTATTTTTATATTGGGTCAAAGACCCCACTTCATATGGACATGATGATTTGCTTTGTATATTGGGCGTAATCCAATTGTTAATGATAAATATGTATATATATGTTGGTTGTGTTGGGAGTGGACCCTGAAGCACATGATTGATGAAATGTTTTGTGTTGGGCATGGACCCTAAAGCACACGATCGATGAGATGTTTTGTGTTGAGCGAGAGGCTATGGAGCACATGAGTACTTACATTTCTATTGAGCATAAAGATCTGGAACACATGAAAATATAATTGGAAATGTTGGGCATAATATTTGGAGCATTCCATGTTGATGTTGAGCATAAGCTATGTAGCATCAGATCCTTGGCCATTGTATCCCAGATTTAAACTAGGTATGGTTCTGGGTCATGGTTGGGTGGAACATGGTAGTTCCCAAGTGATTTTTTCATCAAACAGAGGTAATATCTGCATTGGATTGTTAATGTTGGTTATTTAAGTGTGCAGGTGCAACCATTGACAAAGCTTAAAATTTAGGTATGAAACCCTTGAAGGCATATTCTATTTCTTTCCTAAAGATTCATTATTGTTTATGTTAAGTAATGGCTGCAATGTAATTTCTAACCCTAATGGTTAATTTTTATGGTTAACAATCTGCTAGGGTTTGTATTTGTAATTTACTAATCATAGGTTGGAGAATTTTTATTATATGTTGTTTATGTTCAGGGTTTGTTTCTTTCATAAATGTTCGTGTATTAAATAGGTTTTGATCTTAGTATTATGTTTATACTTTGTTCTCTGTATTTAATACCCTGTTGACATATTCCATTTTTCAGCAGAGGCTTTCCCTAAGCTTCAAAGAAACTAGTTCAGTAGTAATTAATTAAAATATTAATTATGCTGACTAATAACAAGTATATTTTATAAACTAGATCTACTAAGAATAGATTTCATATAATAAACAAGCTAATCAAATTATTAAAGGCCTTCCAAGGACTGTTTCACATAATCATTAAAACAAAATACTTTACATAACTCGAAACAAACATTATAATTAATCAAAGGGATATCGTTACCATCCATGTGCTCCTTATCAAGAATCTACCAAAAAACCTACAGTTTTAACATCTATAATAAAATACCATAAATCACATGCATTATATCTTTAAAAGTACCATATAATATTCATCATAAACATCCACCTATAATTTTACCAAGTAAAAAATTCACATAACTCTGTACTAATAAACAGAGGTCATGGTATCAACCCTTATGGGTTACAAATATAATTGATAAGAAAAAGTAAAATCCACGTTAAAAACATCTCTATAGTTCTTATTTAAACAAGCAACCGTTGCTCTTAAGAAGAAAACCCTATCTTATGCCAACACAGGTCGCGACATCAAATCCCATGGATGTCCGTGATCCAAGACCAATATAATAATAACCTTAACATAAATCATTACTGTAATCAAAAGGCATAACAAAATCCATAGCTTAATACACAGTATCCTTTCTATTATTACATATAAAAAATTTTACAATTTGGTATCTTCGAGGCCCAAATCCTAAAAGTTGTATACCTAGTCACACTGGCCACGGCCAAGTTTCCAAATCCAATCACACAGTAATAATCGCACAGTCATATTGTAGTAACCAAAAAATATCGTGGGTTTTCCATAACCCTGGCTGTTACAGCCATATCTTTTTAAATGACAAATTACATATTAAAATGCCAACTAAACTATCCCAGTCATTGGGAGAGGCACATGCCATTCATGGCATGGACTACACCCATTCCCAACCATTAAAACCAAATTACAACACTTTGTATAATACACAGTTTCCATTAATGCTAACACAAAGCTTATGGTGGAAAGCAAATGGGCTACGACACCATTGCGATAATGGTGTAGCCCATGGCATAATGCCCCAAGCTCTAGAAGCTTTCCCAAACATAAATTACAAACAATATAAATGGAGTGTTGTTCATACTTCTAAAACCCAAATTGTTACCATTATACACAGAGTAAAGTCTACAGGCTTAAATCCATAATCGAACACAGCAAGTCATCTTTTTAAACGCAGCATTAAAATAAGTACACAGTCCCAAATTTACATAGTATAATCTATTAAAAATGCTGATTGAAAATCATACGCATATTATACCAAAACACATTACAGTCTTCACATAAAATCCAACACATAGTATATTTACATAGTAAGGCACGAATCCTCTTTTACAACATTCAATGTATTAATAATGTTAAATGGCAAGCTGTGAGCTATGGCACCATTACAAGTAATGGTGCAGCCATAGCTCAAGATGCCAAACCTCCCAATGAGAGTAAAAAACCAGAGCAAGTTACATTACAAACCCTGAAGGTAGAGTCGATAAGTGCCATCTAAAACCCCAACCCTGTAAAGAATCCCAACTTAGAAATGCCCAGAACAAGAGGAGGCAAGTAAGATCTGGCTAGAAGGATTACCATGGCCATGAAGTAACAACCCCAAATCAAAAGCGTAGCTCTGTGCAAACCCTAGAGCGCCTTCATTTTCACCTACAATCAAATCAACAATGGCATGAGAAACATGACCATGCCATGGATAAAACAATGAAACAATGTGTTTACACAGAGTCTGGTGGTTAGCTTACCTGCAAATCAATGGAGGTTGCCTCCCTTCTCCAACTGCGCAGAAGCCACATGAAACCCCAATTCCAAAACCACATAATGCACAAATAACAAATGCCCAAACCCTTTTCCAAGCGTTTTCACAAGCCCCGATGGCATTAATGGCACTGACTGGTGGCCATTAACGCATTCATTAACCCTCACCATATTTTATGAATCATCGTTGTAATACACTCAACCAAGTCTTAAGATAAACCCTGTTATATCATGGTGCACAATATATCCTATAGTTTTGCCACCTTCTAATGGCAGCACAGACATATTACCAATGACATGGTATTTATACCATAGTCTTTCAACTCTAAAGTATGTGCAGACTTAACACTATTGTATAGTGTTTACATTTTATCCCCCTAGCATCAAAGTAATGTGTTGGTACATGTCCTTTACTAGTTCATATAGGTAGCGTTTGTGCATAAGTCTTTAGTCTAGGTTTTGTAGTATTTAGGAATCATGGAAAATGTAGTATGCCATGATGCCCTCGCTAGGAAGAACAAGCTTAAGTTTCCAAACTCGTAACCAAGGCAGACCTACAAAATAGAAACAAGAAAAGTGTAATTAATTAACCAAGAGATAGATAATTAATAACGGTAAGGACAATAAGTTAAGTCACAGCATCTAGTTAATTAACTAAGAAAGATAATTAACAAACATAGGGATTACCTGAGTCGTAAAACAGAACAGTAATAGAAGTGCAAGGCAGAACTGGAAGTATAACTAGGAACTGAATCGCTTCAAGTAACCAAATAATCCTGATGTCGTAAAAGTAACATGTAAGTCAATAAGCAAGGTGCCTTAGTTCGAATGAACTAAGTAAGACTGCATAAAGAAGAATGACCTTATCTCTGAGATCGTCACGGGAGAATGAGTCTCGCCACTCCACCACTTTGTTTCCATCAACAAAGTTAAGTTATTTTTTATTAAATAAACAAAGTACACATGTGCAGGGGTAAAACAATGATCTATACAATTCATTAATTCACCGACAGTAATAACTAAGATGTATAAATAGTTTAAATAACAGAATTAAGACATAAGAAGTAAACGAACTAATAATCACTGAATGGATAAGAGATTAAAAAGACAGTATGGGCAGTTTCTAAAGAGATCAAAAGTATAAGTAGCACATGTAATTCTGCATGAGTAATAATGATCCCCTTTGGGGTAGTTTTCACTGGCCTATAATTTTTTTTTCAATTTTTGGGGACATTACAAGCCCTCTTATGGGTAAAATATGCACATACAACTACAAATAAAGAGATAATTCTCTAGCACTAATTTTCATGAAAATGTTCATAAGCTTTATCCTTGAAGTAAAAAATAGTATAAATGGACGTAAAATACTATATAATATTGAAAATAAATTGTTGACATTTCAAGCAATTCATCACTTCAAATACCTATAGTAACAAAATTTAGACATAAAATTTGTTGAATAAAATTAAATTATATTTGTTAACATAGTAGTATTATGCAAAAAAATTCTAGATCCCTCAATAGTGTGTCCTTTTCCATACAATTATAAGAATCATGGTTCTTATAATAAGGGAATTCATTAATCCATATTTTCATTAAATAATTCTCTAACAAATATAACATGTCACTTTTTCCAATGGTTAAAATAATATTTTAATGATATTTTAGTTAAGTGGGTGTGAATGGAGTATTAGTGTGATTAAAAAAAAAATTGCATTCCCTTGAAATCTCTTCAACAAGAGTAATATCCTTTCCATTCCCCATGATACCCCTTGATGAGAATTACATGTTCTAGGAAGGATTAGTATACCTTTCTATGACCTACCTTTCTTGAGAATACTATTTTAGACGAAGGGTCGGTTGGCCCTTACTTGAGATTACCTTAGAAAAGAAATCCATATTGGAGGATGGGTACTCAATCCCTTTCTTTAGATAATCCTTCATATGAATAATATGCTATATGGAGTTTTTTTTATTTTGTTCCTTGGAATACCCCTCTTTGGGAGTTCTATGCTAGAGGAAGGGTTGAGAGACTATTTTCCTTGACTTCCCTTACTTGAGAATAATATTTTAGAGGAAGGTTTAATGTACCCTTTTTCTAGATACGCCTTCATAAAAAAATCATCCTTCGAGTCTAGGTTCAAATAACCCTTCTTGATGTTCCCTTCAATAAGAATATTATACTGAAATCAATTTCTTCCAACCCTTCTACTAGATACCCCATGAGGAAAACACCATCACTAAGGAATGGTTATTCGAACCTTCTATGTACTCTCCTTCCATGATAATTCTATCCTAGACAGAGGATTGGCAAACCGTTCTATGGAAACATAATTATTAAAAAACATTGATTGATAAAGTTTTGTTGCCACTTCCACTAGATATTCATTGACATGAATGCCATCCTTGAGAAAGGGGAAATTAAATATTCGTAATTCTCTCCTTCATGGGAATATTAATCCTAATGAAACACCATCTAACCTTTGCACTAGATAAAAATTTACTCTAGGAAATGCTAGTTGACTATTTCATTAGATACCCTACCTCTGAAATACAATCCTCGATGAATGATAAACCAAACATTCTATGGTCTTCACCTCTGTGCCAATACTATTATATAGGAAGGGTCGATTAACAATTCCTATGGGTCCTTATTTTGTAAAAAAATTCTTAAGGAATGGTTGATTGACCCATCCATCCAACACCTAGTGAAACAAAAATAATCTTCATGAAGGCTTGATTGACCATTTTTCATGATCTCCTTTAATGAAAATAGAATTCTTGAAAAAGAGTTGAGTGACCCTTCCACTAGACACCCCATGACAAGAAAAAGAACATTCAAGAAGGTTCAATTGACACTATTCCATGCTCACCTCCATTAGAATAATCCACAATGAGAATAAAATCATTCAAGAAAGGTCAATCAAATCTGTTATATGCTTCCCCTCATTAAGAATTCTATGGCGGAAAAAGGATCAATCAAACCTTCCTTAGGATTCCACTTAATAAAAATATATGCTTTGTTATCCCACATAATGATGCAGTAGAATCGAGTCAAAGTCCTATGTTTTCTTATTGAGCAGGAAATACTACTTTTCTGGTTCCATGTAATCATTCTAGAAGTATAGGATTAGTTGTCGGTTCTGCTAGTTTGTTTTTCATATAGGATTTGTTTGGATGTAATAATGGAAATTTGTCACAGATGTCCTCAAATATTTCAAGAGGTTGCTCGGGGATACTTTAGTCATAGATTTACTTTCTTAGGATTTCAGATCCTGCTTGTTCGGATTTGACAGGTTTGATGGACTTCTATACTAGAGTTGAATGTAATAATCAAATACATTTGTTGTTGATGGAATAAAGAACAGAGTTTCAATCCTGTGCACCTATCTGAATAGATGATGTCTTATTTTCAATAACACAAAGTACGCTTTAATTCCTTATGTATGAATGAATTATGTGACTTTGTAAAGAATCCTCATGAGTCACTAAGATGTATATTTATTCATGCAATGCAAAAGGAATGACTTGATCGTTTCATGGATCAATTCTTCTGCAATAGTCTGAGTTAAAAATATGTAACTTTTATGAATTGTACGTTAGACATAGATTCCACAAGAAATGGACAACTCATAGGAATTTCAGAAAGCGACTTGTGGGAGGAAATTATGGAATCCAATTTCGGTAAAAATGGGAATGTACATTTGCAATCTGCAATCCGCAATTGTGGAAAAGTTGTTGTAAAAATGCACTTGTGGAAACTAAGTGTTGTAGAAGAGTTGTTGTGGAATTCAAAATTGTTCACCATGAAGAGATATAATATCAACGAACTAGGTGTTGGAAAGGGGTTTGGGGTGAGTGAGTTGTGCAGCATCGCAGCAGCTGCGTAAGCTCACATGGTACCGCCCAAGGGAAGATCGACACGATAAGCAGGAAAATAACCGATTTTTGAATATTTTATGTATATTTTGACCAAGTTTTGTTGCAATAGGTCAGTAGTAGTTAGAATTTAGTTAGTAGTGGACCCTTGATGTAAAGGCATAAGCCTATTTATAGATCTATTTTTGGGACAATTAGGAAGAATGGCACAAGAGTCGTATGTGGGAAGTCATGAGCAATTGTGTGTGATTGTATGCATGATTTTATGGATAATATCTGGTGCGATCTATCTTATGCAAATTTTTTTGTCTTAACTGTGATCTGATTCAGGTTTCTTTTTGATGTATGCAGACTCCTGTTTTGGAGAAGTACTATGTAATGTGGTACATTTACACCATATTAATATGATGTGATGACTATGGTTCAATTCTTGTCTATTGTTATAGATATATTATGATGCCGCAACTCTGTTACAATGGAATAATATAGATGTGATTCAGTCTCTTTCTACTACATCAATGAGATTTGTTGCCTTTTTATTAATGCAATCTGTGTTTTTGTAACTGCTTGATGCATTGTGAGTAGTGATTTTCCATGAATAATGTTGCGATATTGTGATGCTGTGTGATGATTGTATAAGTTATGGTGTCCCTCTATAGGATCCCCATATCCTCCTCTCCCACTGTCGAAAACTTGGTTCTAACAGCTCTTCCTAGAATGCCTCGAGTGAGACCTTGTCTGCTCCATAGACGTTGCTGGACAGGGTAAAACCTATCTGGGCCAATGCTAAGGGAGATTGCATTGCAGGGTGTCAACAGAGTGCAAACCCTTGTCGACGAAGCTTTGTTGGTGGGATTCACCAACAAATGGTTATGTTGTCAGGACCGAGTTGCAAATAAGAGGGAGATATGTTCTGGCATTCGACTCAATCAAATATTGAGGGATGGTTTGATCTGAAGTTGGGATACTTTGCTGAAGCCGAAAACCAGAGTCCTAAGCTGTCGACATGCCACTGGTTGGAAAAATATATCCACGACATTTCTCATGAATGGTTCTTTTGTGAATTCTCGGTGCTTTTGCATGAATGGTTGGAGAATTTTTCTAAGTGAAAGACAAAATTTCAAGGAGGAGAGCCAACATCGTGGACCCCAGAATTAATCCAGGAGTTGCAAGAAACCAACAACAAGGCATCACGGGTAGTCGAGGTATGGTTGGATAGTATCTTAGTAGGATACATCATTGAGTTTGTTGTTAATACTAATAAATCTTTTAGCAAAGCATAAATGGATTTTTTCAGTGGACCACGAGGAAGATTCTTATTGTCGTTAGAACTGTTGATTAAGAAACTAGTCTATGAAAAGCGTATCCTAAAGATGGACCAAGAGTAGTGGAACTCTGGTGTGCGGGGGATGTAGGCATTGCAACAAAAAGGGGGGAAATGCATAAGGAAGCAAGGGATAGATGGGAATGATTTCTGGTGAGAATGTAAAGGTCACTGAAGAAACAAGTGGATGTGCAAGGGGAGGAGCAAATTTTTGAGAAAAGAGGCAGAGGACGGGTGAAGGTCCTACTGAAGTCGAAGTGCGATATTGTGAAGAACAACCACACAGGATAAAGCAACCTTTTTGTGATGACGAGGACATATAGGCCCAAGCTACACCCAAAAGAACGATAGGATTGAACCCCAATAGTAACATGCCTACTCCTCCGTGCACTACTCCACCACAAGGAAGGAATGTGCATTCTACACCGACTTGCCCAACATGTCAACAATAGTCTAGTAATAGAGCACCAGTAAGAGGAGGAAGGTCTAGAATGGCAGGAGATGAAATGAAGTTTTCGATCTTCAATGGAAATGGAACCGACGATCCAGAGAAGAGTTAGTTCTTATGTGAAGCGATCTTGACTTCCCAATATACTATTGATGATTATGTTAAGAAAAGTGAGTTGGCCACTACTCTGAGGGAATGGGAATTGGAATGGTTTATGAAATTCACGCGGGTGCCCCAGGGAGGTACTAGAAAAACATTGGATGAGATTAAAAAAGGGCTATTTGAGGAAATTAAGAAGCCGAAGTCCAAATCTCAGTAGATTACTAAATTAAAAGAGATCAAACAATTCCCCAATGAAACGATTTGGGATTTTGATCGATGATTTAAGGCATTGATGGCTCGAGTCAGTTTTTAGATGAGAGACATTTAGCATAAAGAATGGTTTATCATGGTGCTTGTCCCTGATTATCCGACAACCATTAATGAAGCAAAATATTGCGACGTAGAGTGAGGCTCCATAGACTGCGATGAAATTGGAGGCATCACCAGTCACCAGTAGGGGAAACCATTGTTGGAATGAATCAGATTCAGGAACAGTTGGCCAATTTGACACTACAATTGTAAGACATCAAAAAGGTTAAGGAAGATTGCGATGATCTTTAGTGCATCTGTTGCCATGCAAGCGGACATACCAAGGATACCTGCCCAACGTTTCAGAATTATTTGCTGTCAGGAGCCCCCAATCCATTGAGTGGTGTTGGTGCACCATGGTGTCGCATCGGTGAGGTCTATGGGCATTGGCACGAGAACTTTGATTATATGCAGAAGATGGTTACCAAAGTAGAAAGTTTGTACTGTACTTTTTGTCGGTGAGGTGGACATGACGAAAAAAACTACCATGCTTATGATTTGATCCACGAAAGGATGTATGATTCATAGTTTGTGAAAGGGGAGGATCCCCGAACAATTAAAGCACAGCCGTAATTAGTACAGCTAGAAACACAAGTATCGTATAGTACTCCACCGCCTTTGTTGCAATTTTCCCTTGCACAACCACAACAATAGTTTATAGCGTGGCCGCGGTTTTCACCACAGCCACAAATGGTGACACAACCACAGTATAACCAAGCACTGCGACCATAGTATAATTAACCACAATATGTTCAAGCCGCACAATATGTTTAGCAACACCCTAACCCACTGCAACAACAAACGGCCCAACGAGAGTACCATTAAGAAGGAGTCCGAGGAGGATTCCATGGAGGGTTTAGAGGTCAAGGTGGAGGATTTGGCCACGGAGGAGGACGAGCTTGTGAATGAAACATGTGCTACACTTATGGGGTATTTAGGAATTACCAGAGGGATTTCCCTCATGCGCAAATAACATACTGTGCATCCAACGATCATAATGTTGATAGTTTCCCTCAATTGATTACAAAATGGTAGGTAGAACAAATTCCTTAGTTACGGAATACATAGAATCAGAATTCACCTGTATTCCAAGTACAAAACTAGCTGATAATGTAGAACCAGGTCCCGTTGTAGACTCAGATTCAGAACCCTCTGCAAACATAGAATGAACTAATTAATCAACCATTTCATCAGAACCCACTTTTGAACTTAAACCAGGGATCTACAGTTGTCGCTATTTAGGCTGAGCCGTGGATGAAGGATGTCGACGTGTGTTACGGAGAGAAATTCCTATGGCTTGGGGTACCACAACAGACAACTTTGACTCCAGAAATCAATCTTTCCTAATATGCAATAGAAATAAAATGTCTAACACTAAAGGATCAGAACTCGTACCTTATTCCGGACGGTTGAAGTAGATCCCCGTTGAGCTTTCCAATCTTTAGCATGAATTGATATAATACTTCCTCAACAACAAGTAAACAATACAAGCATACTATATATCATGGTGTTAGATCTATTCTAGCATATATAATCAATAATGTAAAAGAATTTGACATATTCCAATGGATACAATATTTAATCAAATACACATCATTGGACAGGAAAAGATAGTTCTTATTAATATAAATAAGAGATTACAAGATAGATACAACCTCTGACAGCACATTTGCGAACTGGAGAAACTGAATCCCCCACTTGGGCCTCCACCAGCTCAATCCTTCATCTCACGATAGCAAGCTCACTAGCAAAAGGCAAGCCTGGGAAGAACACAAAAGTGCTCCAAAGGGACAAAGGGATGCAGACTCAAGCATAAATTACGGCAACAATGGAATATAGTTTCGTTGCTTTCAATCTCTCTATATGCCTTCAATGTACCAAGGGGTTCCTTATATAGCTTCACAAGGGATAATGAAGGGTCGAATCCGAGCGATCTCAAGGCATATGGAAGGCCAGGAGTCGAATGAGTCAGATCCATGTCAAGGAAAACTCCAAAAGGATTTGGACTATGCACACATCCCGATGTACACTGTTATAGGATTCAAACCCGCGTATGTACACAGTTATCAGGTAAAAGGACGTGTATATATTTTTTTATATAGTTTTAGGGATGATCAAGGAAACATCAAAGGATAAAATATGGTCCATGGGGTCTAAAGAGTCTGCAGTGGGACAGGGGAAGGCCATACAAAGTGTGATTCACCTAGAGTGATGAAATTCGCTATAACAGATGCCCCCTAATGTGTGAGGTTAGAGGGGTCATACACTGGCTGAAATACATTATAAGTCCATCCCCGGAGTGGAGTGATGAAGGATCCCAAATGGCAGACCAGCCACCCAATCAGCATAGTACCATAATACAACTCTGCATATAACTGCAAGTACATATAGTAGTCCCAGATACATAAGAGTACAATGGCCATGAATAGGAATAATACATGATATCACATATGTGGTCATCGCCATGTACAATATACATAGATCAAAATCTCCATGATGAAGATATACAAAGAACCATAATCTCCAAAATGGCTGAAGATATACAATAGATCAAGATCTCCATAGTGGCTGGAAATGTTTGACATACACTGGAATCAAGTCACGAGAGCTGAAATCTCATGAACACTGGCACAATTAAGGAGGTAGCATATAAGAGATGCCACCAGTATGGAAGTTCTTCTACACAAACCACTACGAGAACATGTCCTACTATGCGAATAGAGATGTTGAGGTCGAACATAGTAGTCCATCGTCTGATTACCGGTCATTGATGTATATCATTAACAAACGCAAGATTACCCACCGATAATGATAATGGGAATCGAGGTACTAGAGTGCAAACTAACAAGTGTGAATAAATTTGTTGAGGTCGAACACTTGAGAGAATCCATCGATCAGAAGACATTGGTGTATTCCCAAGAAACTGTCGATGGCGAGAGAACCTACCACTGATGACTGCAAGTCTCAAGGCACTCAAAAGGACTCTAGATTCCCATCCCGGAATAAATGATCTGAAGTCGATGGGATGAAACCCGCTGGAAGGAGGGCATTAAGGCATCCCCCATCATCCAACACGAGGTACTCAGCAAAGCTGTCTAATGTGGAAGGACTCGATCATAAAGTGCATGAACCAGTAACTGTACCGGGAATGGCTGACATGCAAATTCAAGATAACTGAGGAATGGCCGACACAGGTTTCAACTTCCTTCGAACAAGAGCATAACAGCGTATGGTGACTGAATGAAGGAAGCAAAGAATCGATATACAAACTGGGACATCTCTGTGACACAGGAGGCATCAACAAAGGCTCCATAGAGACTGGAAGCTTAACCAGTCGATGGAGATAAACTCAGATAAATGAGTATAGCTCCTAAGTCAAACTATAACCGAACCAATGGATGTGATATACAGTGCTCTATTCGAAGGTGACATGACTAAACAGCTCCCAAAGATAACATCTTTCCTTGTCCGGATTTTTGGTTTTTTTATTTTTTTGGAATTTTTCAGTTATTTGAAAAGCTTGAAAAAAGAATAAACTAGCTTTATAGTTACAAACTAGGAGGAGACGAGTGTCATAAGGGCAAACAAACTAGTTTCAAGAAGTGGAACATACCTATGCTAAATGCAAGGATACATGTGTAGGATATCGACACTCGGGGGAAAATCCCCTCCCAGTAAAAAGGGAAATCAAGCTGCGAAGGATATAAAAAATGGCTGTGCATGGCTAGACATGAGACAAGCTCGGGCTATATGGCTGAAACACAATGTCAAGGGATCCGGTATAAAGCTCAATAAGGTAGGAAAAGCTCATGATAATGCATTCACAACTTGACATAAGGGGAGTTCGGAGGGAACATGCGAGCATAAGATCAAGAGGAGTATGAGGCTCTTGCGAAATGTCATGGTAGTACTATACAACGGACTCCCACACCCTAAAGGAGAAAACGTCGGCATGGGCACCAAATGCAAATAAGGCGCTAACTAGGGTACCCATGTAAGGTGAAGCTCTACCACTCACATCATGCCACTTCTAAAGCAACAAGAAGGTTCCATGACATAATAGAGTGGGTTTGTACCTAAGGTCATGGTGACATGGTCATAAGGTCATGCAAAATGCAAACGGTGGTGAACCTAACCTATATGCCAGTATAGATGTTATACCTGAGATCAGTATGAATGGGTCAATCCAATGGCTAAAACGACACTAAAAATGGTCTTCTACATCACAAATTATGTCAGAAATGGTCCAAAATGGTTAGAAACTGTCAAAACTATAGGAAAGGGGGTAAAAATTTTCAAATATTTGAAATTTTTTCTATAAATAGTAAAAAATATAAATCATTTGAAACTTTTACCCGTTGGAGCTCTAATATTCAACTGCAAATTCCAGGAGATCCAGCCGGCGGAATTCACGATCGTTTCTTCCAGGTAGTTACTCATGCTCTCCTCATGCATTTCAATATGATTTTTGTTGATTTTCATGGTAAAATGAGGTAGTTTAGGCCATCTCTACATGAGCGCTATGGCCCACGCAGATATCGAAGCTTTTCCCACGTATAGGGCTGGCTATACATGGAAAAGAGGCTAGAACCAACGTGCATATGCGATTGTTTGCAAAACAGTTGCGTATGATGCCATGCAAGTAAATTTATAAGAATCTAATGGGGAAAATGGCAATTTCTCTTGCAGGATGGTGCTAGAATGGAGAAAGCGCGAGCATGGTGAAGTAGAGGAAGCTATAAGGGCTGACGTGATGGATCAACAAGCTCTTAGAAGATGCAGACTCTACAAATTTTGGTACCTTGGTGGTTTGAGGGCCAAACCAAGACTGCTAGAGATGCTGGTAAAATATTGGGATCCAGACTCAGAGTCCTTCAGGATAGATGGGATGTCTCTCACTATAGAGGTGGAAGACATATACTTTATCACAGGTCTATCTAGACAAGGGGAGGTGGTGAACCTTCGTTCTTGAGGTGGGCCAAGCGGTGGGCTTACTATCGATGAGTACGTAGCTGTGTACTGCTACCCAGATACTGAGAAGGTGGGAAGTCAAGTTACCACCAATTCTATACAGGTGCTGGTCCTAAATGCCATACTACTGGCATTGGGCAGGATAGTAGGCTTAGCCTCACTCCATCAGGCCTCACGGCCACTGATGTTCTATGCAGTGGAGTGTATGAGACCGACCATATACGAATGGAGTACTACACTACTGAGCAACATGAAACACCAGCTCAGTGAGTGTAAGGCAGGCAGGATATAGAACTTCGGGTTCAACAGCATATTAAGCACATTTTCCTTCAAGTGTGTTCCAGGATTGAGCCCTAGAGTGGACATTCCCCTCCACAGAGTTCGAGATCCAGCCCAACGACATTGGGCAGATGCTATGCGTAGACTGGGGGGTGGTAGGGTGGCCAACCCATATCCAGCTGACTTATTTCCATGGTGGTGATGACAGATTGTTTCCATAGATGACTACCCTTATGGAGGGATAGATTTACGGGGGGATCCGGACATGCCATTGCCATCAGGATCGGCATACGGAGAGATAGGTACTGAATCTCAACTCTCACTCTTTTTAATGTTTTTTGAGTAATTTAATTTGTATTTTCTTGATTATGTGGAATCAAAAAGACATGTTTTTGCATGACAACACATAGTGACATCTACCATTCATGTGCAGATGTGGGACCACGGGGACCAGAGGGCTTCCCACGTAATACACGGAGGGGAAGAGGGGATGACATCATAGGTGAGGATGCGGAGTGAACGCTCCAGGGCATTCATACCAACTTTGTGCGACTGACTCATAGAGTTCCCATGGTGCAAGTCGAGGACTTGCCTAAGGCCATGCAGCGACAGGTGGTGGGCGTGCCACGCGCATGGGTGCGTTTATTCCGGCGGCTAGCTAGGGCCGTAGTGACGTATCATGATCACAACCCTCCCCCTCCACAGGATTAGACACCTGGGAATGTATATGTTTTGTACGATCGTGTATTATATGATGGAAGATTTAAAAGCTCCACTTTTGTATATGACACTATGTATTACCACATTTTTGATATATATAAAATGTTTTATGGTGATCGGTTTATTTATTTACATGTGTAAAAATTTTTATGATTAATTTATTATGAATGAAACAAATGCCAATCTAACACGTAGTTAGCATATGAGTTAGCAACTTGATTATCATTTCTTGGAATGTGTATATATGTAATACTGTCAAATTGTCGTTCTAACAATCTCACACGTAAGAATCTTCTCAATAACTTTGGATCTCTAACATGGTACAAACCATTGAGCTGTGACACTACTAACTCCGAATCAAGACGTACCTCAAGAGAGAGAACGCCATGTGAAATGGAATCCCGTAGAAGCTCGATAATGGCACTATATTTAGCAACATTGTTGGAAGATGGCCGTAGACATACACCTCCTGAAGACAGTACGTGACCATAGGAGTATAAATCACCCAAGCGGCAGAGGCTGAGTGCTGAGTGTGATGGCTTGCACCATCCGTGAATCCTATGTAGGTGGAAGATTCCATTGACATCTGCCAAAAGAAATGGAAACTAATCACAAACCTGATCATGATAAGAAAAAGACCTAAATATGCAAAGCTGTACAATAATATACAACAAGCAGCCTTGGCTAAAGATCATGCATAGTATTTTTTGAGATAGAGCCCATTTCTAGGCTCCACCAAAGTTGTTCCTTCATAATCGAATAACTCATAGGCACCCTTCTCTAAGACACACTTGACCACATAAGGACCGCACCACATAGGATTAAATTTCCCTGCCCCCAAGGGTTCTTTCGATTGATCCCACAAAAGGACCAAGTCTCCTTCACTAAACACTCTTGGATAGACAGACTTGTCATATTAGACCTTAACGAGACATTTATTAACCTCTAGAGCCACCAAGGCATCTCGACGCTGCTCATCAAGTTGCTCGAGGTGGACCAAACGCTCCTCCAAAGGTGAAGTGTCTGGTAAGAGTTCCACAGCTAGCTTCAATGAAGGAATCTCGCATTCAACTAGCAATATCGACTCCACTCCATGCACAAGCTGATATGGAGAAAAACCAGTGGCAGTCTTAACCGCGGTTCGATATGCCCACAAAGCAGGGTATAACATAATATGCCAATTCGTCTTGCTCTGTGCGATGGTTCGTTGGAGAATGGACTTAAGTGATTTATTCACTGCTTCAACCTGTCCATTCGCTTGGGGGTAGTAAGAAGAGGAGTGCTCTTGCTTATACCCTAACTTGGATGCCAACTCTTCCATCATACGGTTCTGAAAGTGCGAGCCATGGTCAGTGACAAGCTCTTTCGGAATCCCGAACCGAGTGATGATTTGGTTGAATACGAAGTGAGCGGCTGTCTCACCATCGGATTTCAATGTAGGCATTGCCTCAACCCATTTCATGAAATAATCCACAGCCACTATAATATGATGGTGCCCCCCAGCTGAAGCTGGGTTGCAATCCATAAAATCAAGCTCCCACTTGGTGAAGGGACCGACAGTGATAATGGGATGTAACAGGGAAGGCTTTGAGCACATATTCTGTGTGAACACCTGGCAAGGGTGGCACCTCTTGACCGCATCTACACAATCCTTAAAGATCGATGACCAGAAATAACCCGCTCTCAAAATATTTTGAGTTGTAGAAAGCCTGGATAAATGACCACCACACGCCCCTCCATGGCAATCTTCAGCACAACCTCAGCCTCCTCATGAGTTAAACAACATCGTAAAATGGAATCTACCCCATGGTGGTACAAAGTATTGTCGACTATAAGGTAGTTTTTAGAGACGTGACGTAATCGTCGTCGTTCATCTCGCGAGAGGTGAGTAGGGGTCCTCTGTGTTTGCAGATATACTATGATATCTCCATACCATGGGTCATACATGGAGATTAAGAAGATGTGTTCATCAACAAACGTATCTTCACAAACCAACTCCTCGGCCTCGCTCAGGAAATCCGATATAAGCTATGCAAAAATTAATGACTTCTTCGATTTTGCCAAAACAAACTCAAGATCAAACTCTTGCAGAATGACAATCCATTTATTATACTTTCCCCCAATCATCCTTCGTGTGAGGACGAACTGAAACAGATTGACATGGGCCACGACTAAGGTATGGCGAAGGAGAATATAATGTCTCAAACGCTGAACCGCATGTACGGTCGCTAAAGGAAGGTTCTCGACATGAGAATAACAAGTCTCTGCGTCAATAAGGTTTCAGCTCAGATAATATATGACATGCTCCTGGAGCTCCTCATCCTCCTGAACCAATACCATACCAATCGTCTCTAAATATGCAACCATGTATAATAGGAAATCACGCCTATAATCTGGAGGACTAATCACCGAGGCCGATGCTATGGCTCGCTTAAGTGCATCGAAGGACTACTAGCCTCGCGCATCCCATTCAAAGGGAGTATCCTTCTTCAAGAGACGCATGAAGCCTCTAGTCAAATTGGCAAAGCTGACCACAAATCTTCGTAAGAAGTTTTCCATACCTTGCAAACACTGAAGATGATGAATATTCTTCGGGGGAGACAACTGAATTATTTCCTCAACCTTTAAGGGATAGACTCTTATGCCCTCCTTTGAAATGATGAATCCTAATAAACGACCTGACTTCACACAAAAGATGCACTTATGAGGATTTAATTGAACCAAATAGTGCCGCCATCTTTCGAAGACCAATCTCAAGTGATAGGAATGACGCATTCTCATACAAGAAAGAGCAGCAAGGTCATCCAAAAATACTTCAATAATAGACTTGAGATCGTGGAAAATCAAGGTCATTTCCCGCTGAAATGTAGCTCCGGTGTTTTTATGGCCGAAAGGCATCTTCCGATATGTAAATGTTCCCCAAGGACAAATAAATGCAGTCTTGTGTTGGTCCTCAGGTTTAATCTAGATCTGATTATACCCGGAAAAGCCGTCCATAAAGGAGAACACCTCGCTACCTGCACACTCATCCAAAATTTGATCTATAAATGGTGTGGGGAAGTTATCCTTAGGACAGGCATGATTTAAATCATGAAAATCAGTGCATATTCGGATCGCTCCCTGCTTCTTATACACCGGAACGAGGTTTGAAACCCACTCTGTCAAGTGAACGGGATAGATGAAACCGACTTTCAACAAATTCTTTATCTCTACCTTAATGGCGAGTGCTTTCCTAGGATTCATAGCGCGTAAGCGTTGTCGAACAGGCTTAGCATTGGGGTAAGTCTTAATCTCATGTTCAACAATCCGAGGGCCAATAAATGGCATCTCATCATAAGACCAAGCAAAAATATCATGAAACTCCTTGAATAGCTCAGTATATTCGAGAATCTCAGCATGGGAACAATCCGCCCCAATATAGACATTCTCAATGGTGCCAGGATTTCGAGAGATGTTGATAAAAATCGTGGAAGATATGTTCGCCATGTTCCCATCAGCCATCTGACCAGGAGAGCTTAATGGAATCATGGGACTACCAACTCTCTGACTAAGAATCTCTCTATAATCCTCATGATCCAAACGGTCAAGCGGTGGAAGGAAATATGATATATGATGAAGTTCCTCCCATGGCGGCTCAATGCCCAACATAGCCTCGATGATCGCTTCATCTGAAGGGAAAACTGTATCCAGGGAGTCATGGGCATGAGAAGATTGTACTGCCCATGCTAGTAGTACATAGGGGTCTTCCTCTTCCCTCCGCGAAGAGGAAGAACAAGGCTCTGCAACATTCATAAGATTGGCTTGATAAGATATCATGGTTGCAGGAAGCGGCACGTTGGTCTCGACATGCTCACTCGAAATACTCAGTGTGTGAAGAATCCAAGGATCTCCCATATGAGTCGTGTGAAAAGACACTGAGGTCGTAGAAGTCGAAGCCTTATTGGAACAAGATCCTATCATGAGGAACGGTGCAAGACAACTAAAGCTTCCCATGAGGGATGGATACATGCCTACACTCACACTCCCATTTGCCGGCTGAGAGTGTTCAATGATCGGGACCGAAGTTCCCGAAGATTCAGTAACAGGGGAATTCTTGAATGTCATTTGATCAATTGTTACAATCTTCCCGTTATGAGGAAAGCATACAATGGGAAACATGGAAGAAGCAACGACTTGCATACTATACATCCAGTTTCGACCCAGCTAGAAATTGTAGTCGAGGGGCGCATCAACCACCTCAACCTCTATCACAATGGTCTTCCCCCCCAAACAGACTTTAAGGGACGGAATGATGCCATGTGGCCTAAAATATCTCCCATCAAAAGTGGTTAACATAGTCGCTGATTTAGACAACTCAAGAGAACCAAGACCCTTCCAACATGACAAAGACATCACAGATGCAGCAGCGCCCTCGTCAATCATAGTGTACTTGACGATCATATTAAGACATTCTACGTGTACCAAAAGCGACACATAGTAGGGAAATTTAGGATGATGACCTGCGGTTTCAAATTTGATCACTGAGGAAGAATCATCACCGTTCACACCAAGAGCAGAAAGCAAAGCCTTCCTTTGTGAAGGACAACTCTGAAGCACTTCCAATGCAGACATCACACAAGGAGTATGGCCCAAATCCTTGACAAGTGAATAATTATGGGTGGCTCGAGCATTTGGATTATGCCCCGAGCGCTTAAGTACCCCCTTAGGAATGCGAGGTGCAGCCTCAGGTTTATCCGCAGGTTTCTCAATGCACAAAGGGGTTCTTGGTGGATCAGGTTCTTTGCCTGGGTTACGTTGTGACGATCCATAATCTTTCACACGAGTCACAACCTTGGCAGCATGGACCATGTTAATGCACCCACGAGCACTAGCCTCTGGTGGATCATTCTCACTAGATTTCTCCTGGGACTTCGAGTTCATTTTCCGGTTATGCAGTAAAGGGTTCGTTAGCACAGCCGGGCCTTGTGCTAAGAGTCTCGAAGCTTCATCAATTTGAGGGCACAAGTAAGTGAGGCGATCATCCTTACATAGATTGCAAGGGAACTTAACCTTACGTTTTGCTTGCTTGTCCCCACCAGCATTTTGACCATTCTTGTCATTACTGGAAGCATTCTCATTCCTATTCCCACCCTTTTGATTATTATTCTTACCCTTTTTTCTATTCCGTTCGGGTTGCTGCTTACCCTTATGGTCCGACGATTGCACAAAAAGTACACTCGCCATTTGGGTGGGTTGAGACGAAGCTGTATCTTGTCCCGGAGCAAACTGGTTGAGCGACAATTGACTAACTTGTTTTGCAACCGAATATGCAGGTTTCGCACTTGCACAACCCACAATCCCATCGGCATGTGGTCCAGGTTTGACCTTGGGATCGAAACTAGAACGAGGAGCATTGGGAATAATATCATAGAAAAAACAGGACTGAGCATAAATCAAGTCTAGTTCCTACACCCTAAAGATTGCTTGTTCCACATTCTGCACTCCGGACGTAGAAACATCCTTCACGATATATGGAAATAAAGACTTGAGGAACTACTCGAGAAGGAACTTTGGCAGTATAAAATCTTTAATTAATCTCTTCTGTCTACGCCACTCTTGAATATGATCAGAAATATGGGTGGCTTTATCTTGCCGAAATGTCGACAAGAGTTCAGTACCAACATCATAGCGCACTAGTAGCTGGAAGTGATTAAGAAAAGTCATCACAAGATCGTCAAACAAGGTAAAATATCCCTTTGGTAACTCTATATACCATTTCGCAGCAGGCCCTATGAGGGTGCATTGAAATAGTCGCAAGCGGACTGAGTCCTGATGTAACAAATTCGAAGAGCACTAAAGGTGAAACGTGGTAACATGTTCGCTCGAACCCTCTCCTGGTTTTCGTTTGAACTTAGGTATGTCCGAAGGAAGCCTGGTAGGGACAGCCAGTCAAGCTGGGTCATGAGCCACGGGATCGTTCGTAAGTATCGATAAGTCAGGAAGGTTGAGCGTCGCGAGGAAAGGGAGCCTAGGATGATGAGGTCGATAGACCGCTCCCTGGTTCACATAGGTTTGAGCACCACCATGGCCTTGGCCATAGTGTCCTCCTCCTGTCTGACCTGTATAAGGTGACATGGAAGTACCATATTAAGGTGGACCTTGACTAGTAGGAGCTACGAAACCATAATTATTAGAGTAAGCAGGTTGTTGATACCCGCCTTCGTAAGGTGAAGAAACCTGTCCATACTGCGGACCGTAATAAGGTCCATAGGTCATCGCATGCGATGTCCCATGGGACACTCCGTAGGTAGGAAGATAAGCTCCGGAAGGGGGAACATACATACCAGAAGTAGATATATATGCCCCAGATGTAACTAGCTGACCACTATAATCATGAATATAGCCTCCCGAAGCAGCGAGTGGTATATGAACTTGAGACACAATCGGCTTAGTAACCGTAGTATGGACCTGACTCGTAGACATATATTGGCTCGAAGGACCACATGGATAAGGTGGAGGATGTACATTTGAAGAACTTGGAACCGAGGACAAAGGAATCTGAGTAATAAGATATGTACTACTGCCTATCGTCACCTGTCTCGGACCTGGTATCCTAATCGGATCACTAACCCTAGACCTAGGAGGGGGATGAGATGTAGCTTCCACCACTGGGACGGAAGGTGCAATGTGACTAGTACTCCCAAACCTCTCCACAAGGTAAGGAATGGGATTGCCCCCAAGAATAGTGCTAGGCTCAAAGTCAAATTCAACATGAAATGTCAAATCGTGCATAGGAAAACCAGTCGTAGCATAACTACCGTAACTAGTGCTGGCAGGTTCAAAGTGAGTCTCAGCATCTTCCGGCATTCCATACCGGTAATGTGTCAACGGGGAATCAGCCCTAGAGTGAGTAGGTCTATCATGCAAAGATACTATCTGGGAAATCATAGGACCAAACTCAGCTAGGTTAGGTGAAGGATCGTATGTAGGAGTAAATTCCCCATCGTCAACACGAAGGAGAGGAGGTGGCTCAGGAATAGTCTCTGAATGATCCTCCATGGTGTGTGAATCAGTGTGTGACATAGTCCGCCTATACTTTCTAGGTCTCTCTCCCAAAGGAGGAGGAGAAGTGGAAGGTGGAAGTCCTGCTAACTGACGAGAACAACGCAGAACCGCACTCGAATTCACAATGACTCAAAACAAAAATAGCAAAGACTCTCTATTTACGTAAAACATAGGCCAACTAGCGTGCACAGAGCAATCACTAATAAAATCTAAAGCCAAATGCAAGCAAACAAGGGCTATATAAGTGAGCTCCTGAATGAAGCAGGTCTATCTCGCCTAGGAGAGGCCTGAGACTCCCATACACAACAAGCGGAGGTACATAACCAATTATTGTGGCCCTCAGCTTCAACGCGTAAAGCAACTGTGCTATCCGACCCCAACCTAGACGGGACACCTGCAGAATAACCTCTACAAGTACCCCCTCGATATCCTAGGTAAGGTCACTAAGGTCACCTCAATATAATCAAAGCTCAGGAGGACAGTCGCAAGCAGGATTGACCGTATGGGTAGGGTAGCAAAGCCCGAAAATATTGAAAGAGCCCCCAGATACGAATACAATCCTGGAAATATCTCTGGTGCTACTCAGTTATGACTAGGGGTCATCCCAATCAATAACTACTCACACTGCCTCATGCTTAACTCTCGTTTGAGAGGAGGATCCTGAGAACGATGGTTATACCAAGGATTTCACACACTCCCTGGATAGACACCTAGATGTTGTTGTTTAGTGATCTTGGAGAATTGACTTACAATGAACTATTCCAAGATCCTAAAACCTAAGCTTGTTGGTGCACCCTAGAAAAGAAAAGAGTGTAATTCATTTGAATTAGCGTTGATTTTAGTTGGCTTTATTACTCAAAAATAAGATATGGTCGTGCAACTAGTGGTGTTATGATGCAACATGAAGTAAAATGCACACCGTAACAATCAATGCAAATGCATTATGTCCATGTAAACAGGGTATGCTACTACGTGAAATGCATAATTTTTCTTCAAATGATGAATGCAAATTTTTCCTATATGAAGTCCTAACTAATACTCCAAAGCAAATCTAGATCTAGTGCAAGTACAATGCAAAGTGCAAAATGCAATGCATTATGATAAGCAAATGTTATTGGATTTTTTGAAAATATACGAGATGCAAAAAGAAAAAGAATGATTCTACCACCCCCATACTCTGTAAGCACACATAGACAACATCCAAGAAAAGCACTAAGGTAAAAGAACTCTAATGCACTAATCTCAAACAAAAAATCAAAAATGCCATGACAAGAACTTACCTAAAAAAAGGATTTAGGCTAAAAAAAATGTTTCCAGTCAGAAACAGAGGTCAAAATAGACTCGAGAAGTGCCAAAGGAGACTCAAAAACTAACAGCATTCACCCAGCAACCAATTAAATTCCACAAAAAGGGAAAAAAACCAGGGTATATGCGACTATTCGCAGTAAACCCGCGTGTATACACGGAAATCACAGAGGAAACCGCGTGTATACGTGACTGTAAATAAAAAAATCACGTACATGAAGAAAAAGGCGCATAAAACAAGGCAAACAGATAGGCTGAGACAAACTTCACTCCAATCAGACTCTACCAGGCATACATGCCCCCAGACCCGACACAGAAACAAGAGAGAAAGAGCAATTCAAATACATTGAATGCCGAGAAAATCACCCCCAAAGGACAACTACTAGGAACTCCCCAGCGGAGTCACCAATTCTATTACGGAGAGAAATTCCTATGGCTTGATGTACCACAATAGACAGCTTTGACTCCAGAAATCAATATTTCCCAATATGCAATAGAAATAAAATGTCTAACACTAAAGGATCAGAACTTGTACCTTATTCCGGACGGTTGAAGTAGATCCCCGTTGAGCTTCCCAATCTTGAGCTTGAATTGATATAATACTTCCTCAACAACAAGTAAACAATACAAGCATACTATATATCATGGTGTTAGATCTATTCTAGCATATATAATCAATAATGTAAAAGCATTTGACATATTCCAATGGATACAATATTCAATCAAATACACATCATTGGATAGGAAAAGATAGTTCTTATTAATATAAATCAAAGATTACAAGATAGATACAACCTCTGACGGCACGTCTGCAAACCGAAGAAACTGAATCCCCCACTTGGGCCTCCACCACCTCAATCCTCCATCTCATGATAGCAAGCTCACTAGAAAAAGGAAAGCTTGGGAAGAACACAAAAGTGCTCCAAAGGGACAAAGGGATGCAGACTCAAGCATAAATTCTGGCAACAATGGACTATAGTTTCGTTGCTTTCAATCTCTCTATATGCCTTCAATGTACCAAGGGGTTCCTTATAGAGCTTCACAAGGGATAATGAAGGGTCGAATCCGAGCGATCTCAAGGAACATGGAAGGCCAGGAGTCGAATGAGTCGGATCCATGTCAAGGAAAACTCCAAAAGGATTTGGACTATGCACACATCCCGATGTACGCGGTTATAGGAGTTAAACCCGCGTATGCACGCGGTTATTGGGTAAAAATCCATGTATATCATTTTTTATATAGTTTTAGGGATGATCACGGAAACATCAAAGGATAAAATATGGTCCATGGGGTCTAAAGAGTCTATAGTGGGACAGGGGAATGCCATACAAAGTGTGATTCACCTAGAGTGGTGAAATCCTCTATAACAACGTGGGGATCGTCACTTGCACTGGTGTGAAAAATGGAGATGATGGACCACGGCTACAAGTTTGTCTTACTGGTAAGAAGAAGGTCGCATTTGATATTGCGACAGAGAAAGATACCTTCTTTGATGCAAAGGATGTAATCGGGAGAAATCCAGGTAAGTTACCAATCATTGATTTTCCTTCCACTTTCAACCCCTCTACAGAAGTAGGACCATCATGGCAGTATGGTACCCTACGCAAGTTCTTTGAGAGTTTTCTATCACCGGCGAGGGACTTAGATGCCCTTGTCAAGATTGAGACATTATTGCACCTCCCAGATAAGATAGTGAAGGATTCTGCTATGAATTCCTTGCAAAAGAGAAAGATTGGCAAGGAGATGAGGATGAATGTCCAGATTGGAGATTATGAGGTTGACTCGGTCATTTTGGACCTTGTCTCAAATGTAAACATCCTAACGAAGCAAACCTGGCAATTGATGGGAAAGCCAACATTGGGATGGTCATCGGTATAGCTGTGTTTAGAAAACCAGGCAAAGGTGCAGCCCATTGGTCGTGTTTCAAATTTGGTTGTCGACATTGAAGGTATGAAAACACGTGTTGACTTTGATGTGATAGAAGTTGTAGAAGATAGTGGTTCCTATCCCACTCTGCTAGGAATTGGATGGGCTAATCATAGCATAGCCGTTATCAACTTCAAAAAACATGTTATGACATTTGAAAACTGGGATGTTAGGTTCATTGCTCCTATGGACCCTCAGGAAGGGCGGCGATATATTGAACCTGTAAAGGATGAAGTCAGAAGAAGTTGGGCTCATGCTTATAACATCTTTGAGGACTATATTGTTGATGTATTTGTAACTTTGTAATGTATCAATCCATATATCTTATGTATTGTACCTCAATGTTTATTTTGGCAAGTGTCTGTAATGCATTTGAGTCATTTCATGCCCCAATGCTCCATCGAGATATTCTATAATGTAAACAAGTCATGTAAATTCATTGAGGGTAACCCTCCTATTGATCAAGGGTTAAAGTCCCCATAGTTGTGGGGCCCTAGGGTTATTAGACTATCCTAGAGAATTCAGACCTAAGTGAGTTATTGTAATTCGGGTCAATAGTCCCCACCATTGTGTTAAGGTTAACCCTCCTTGTTGATTGGAGGGGAAAAGTCCCCATAGTTGTGGGGCACTAGGGTTATTAGACTCTCCTAGAGATGTTGTCTCTAGTAAAGTAATTTTTAAGTTAGGTCGACAAGATGGAGTGGACATCAAGTGAATGAAATAATATAAATAGAGAGTGAGTCTCTTTATTTATCACATACACACTCACTCACTGGGGCGCATGAGTGAGAGAGAAGAAGCTGGGATCAGAGAGAGAGACTACTGCTGTTGGGAGATCACCTTTATGTTTTAGCATTTTACTTTTGGTGTTGTTTCTATCTCTCATAAAGTTGTGGGGTTTTCTCCTTTATGGTTTCCCCGAGGAAAATCTTTGTGTCTATTGTCTCTTGTTTTTTATTGCTATTCTTGTTATTCTCCGAGTTAAAGATCCTAATATAATGCTTGCTTGAATGATAAAAAAATAACTTGGTATCAAAGCTAACCTAAGAAGAAGACATTGTGTAGCTTCCGAAGCTATGGATTCTTACTTTTTGGGTCTCTCTCCACAATCCATCAGCAAAAGTATGCGAGGTTGACTCTCCATTGAAGGGCGCATCTTTCTGTCGAAGCGGAATTTGATTCTGGGCATTTTCAATTTTTGGTGAGAGAAATTAGGGCTTTTTCATAAAAGAAGAATTTTTGAGTGAGATGGGAATAGGATGGATCTCCTCTCAAAATATAAGTTTACAGACCTGGGTTGATATTTTTTTTTGGGTGTAACTCCCAAAAATTTAAACCCTAGTTTGACCCCGAGCTGAAAAAACCCTAAATACTAAACCTGATAAGTTTTGTTACATTCACTATATCTAGGGATTGGAGAAGGATCAGGAGCTGAAACTTTCACGAGCCAAAGATAAAATCCTTATTTACACTATGTCCAAATTTCAGCCTCATATTTTCGATATTATAGGAGATATGATCCCTCCAAGTTAGGGTTCCATCCTCTACCAGGATTCATCCCTAAATAGGACACCTAGGGAGAATTGCTATATCTCAGGATACAAATTTCCAAATGGAATTTATGAATATTTTATAGAAATAAAATGGACTTTATTTTCTGTGTTATAAGTTTCATACAACGAAGATGAAACAGTGACACGTGAAAGTCCGTACAACTTTGTTATGTTGAACAGTCCTGAAACATATCACCTTGAGAAAAAATCATAAGTCCCAATTGGTGAAACCAATTCTGAGGAAACCTATGTGTTGGAATAGGGACAGGTGAGGCTACTCTAGTGTGAATTTTCTGAGATAGAGCAGTAGTTATTTTGGAAATATCACAAAAACAGTATCAGGAATTTCTGTAGAAGAAATTGGAAAACTAGGGCTTCCTCTTCCTGGAGCATCCCTCCACTGTTTTCAGAAAAGGAGTACATTGGACAGATCAAATTGAAGAGGTATATCTTTCTATACAATCAGATCTAAAAGATTCCAAGTTTTGAAAATTAGGGTTTCTCTGACAAACCCTAGATCAACAACCTCCAGAACTAGGATGGACACCTCAAATCGGTAAGATCTTATCTTTTGCTATTTTCATTTGAGGTTCTCATTTCAAAGTGATCTATCACATCAGCTTGATGCTAATCTTGTTGAAGTTGACAACTTCCAAGCATGTAAGTATATGATCTCTCTGAAGAAAATGAACTGGATACCTACATAAGTAGAGAGGTTCCAGTTCCAGAGGGAGATGAGGCTAAAATCCTTACACCAGAAGAACTTGGTCAAGGCCAAGAAGATCATTATTGATTCAATCATATATCACCTTGCACCACAAGTGTCTTCCCTAAAGACACCAAAAGATATGTTTGATTCCTTGACCAAGCTATTTGAAGGAAAGAACATAAATCAGAATATGACCTTGAGAAAACTGTTGAAGAATGTGAAGATCCAGAATGCAAAGACCATATAGTCATACTTTACGAGGGTCTCTCAAATCAAAGAACAACTTGTAGCAGTAGAAGAAGTGGAGAATACAGAAGTGGTGATAGACACCTTGAATGGCCTCCTAGGATCATGGGATTCATTCATTCAAGGAATTTTTGCTAGAAGTAAGTGATTACTTTCAACAGACTCTGGGAAGAGCACACACAAGAAGAAGCTCGACTCATAATAAGAGAAGAGAAGATGATAGAAACTTAAGATCAAGCTCTCACCATCCAAAAAATATACCTCAAGCGATGAGAAATATGAAGAACTCAACTCTTGAAGAACCTCTTATACATCTTATCATTTGGATAAGAAATGATGCTATGATGAATTTGAAGGCTCAAGAAGGAGTCTACCCATGAAACAAATAAAGATAAGTATTCAATTGTCACTTCATGATATTCTTTTGTTATGCATTTGTTTATATTCAGTTGATGTATTATGCATGATAGAATGTTTGCATTAATGACAGTATAATACTAATACGCATGTGATGGGTAAGCAGCTCATGGTGCTATACAACTCTCCATTGCTACTTATCTAGAATGAAACCTCTTTGCTAACATATTGGATTAGTGCACAATCTCAATATTGTCCTGGTAGAGATGGAAGGCATTTAGAAAAAATTTCATGAGATATGGATGAATGTTGTATTAGATAAAATAGTTGCATGATCATATATTTATGCATAAGAATTTTCCATTATGAATATGCCCTATGAAATGTTTCTAACCATACAAATGCATTTGACTTGTAGGAAAGATCGCGTAAAATTGCCTACAAGGAAAGAAGGATGAGACTTGTTCCAAAGAACAAGTGATGACAGTTCAAGATGAAGAATACTATGACGAATGCAGTGACATCATTGATGCGGAACCTTCTAGCTATGAAGAAGTAACCAAGAAGAAAGGGAAGACTAGTTCAAGAAGAATGATGTCTAGGATGCAGTATCGATACATGAAGGGAAGTTCATAGTTCCATCATGGAGTAGATGGAAACATCGTGGGATACAAGGCAAGATTCATAGCATGAGGCTTCTCATGAAAACAAGGCATAGAATACGAAGAGACATTTGTATCCAATTGGAGTTTAGACACATGACAGGTAGAATCATGTGTGCAAATGAAAGAAGGCCTTGTATGAGCTCAGAAGACACCCTTGGGATAACACATACATGAGGAGCTTGATGAAGATATGAACCTTTGCTACAAGGTTGAAAATCAAAGTCTATAGAGGATGACAAGCTCATAGATGGGTTTGAGAAGAACTTTTGAAAAATTTCAAGATAAAGGATCTTGGTATCCAGTGATCCTAGATGGATACATAGAATATTAGTAGCAGAGGAAGCTACTTGTCACTCCAGTACAGAATTTTTCAGTGCATAGAGTATGAAAGACAGAGGGAGAATGATGCTTCTCTTCAGAGGGAGTGACTGCAGAAGATCCTGAGGTTTGACATGGTATGATAGGATGGACAGATTATTGATGACTCTAGGATTTATTGAGAGTAAAGCAGATTCCAACTTTTGATTCAAGGTTGAAGGTGAAAGACCAGTGATGCTCCTGCTATATGTCGATGACTTGTCCCTGACAGAAAAGAGGAACTCATTAAAGTTGAAAGAAGGATACTTGCTGTCGAGTTCAAGATGAAATACTTGGATATGATGCACTACTTTCTAGGCATGGAGGTGTTGTAGAATGCGAATGGAATCTCCCTAGGACAAGGGAAGTATGTAGTGGAGATATTGAAGATGCTTCCTTTGAATGGACTCCGGAATGTCAAGGAAGCTTTGACACCATAAAGGCCAAGATGGCCTCTGCACCAATACTAGTTTTCCCTAATTGGAATAAAGAATTCCATGTGCATGTTGATGCCTCTTCAACTGCACTAGGGGTTGTTCTTGCGTAGCTAGGCGAAAGCGACTTCGATCATCCAATAGTATATGCTATTGGAAAGTTATCATTTACTAAACGAAATTATACCACGACCAAAAGGGAAGTCCCGACAATGGTTTATGCTCTGTAAAATTTCAGCCACTATTTATTGGGAGGTCATTTCAAGATGTTCACTGATCATTCTGCTTTACAATACCTAGTAAATAAGCCTATGTTGGGGGCGGGCATCTATAGGTGGTTTCTTTTATTCCAAGAGTTTTATTTTGAATTAGTGGTAAAGCTGAGACGGTTGAATGTTGGTCCGGGTCATCTGTCGCGTATTGTGAATGGTGAAGAACCAACCAATATTGATGATGGATTTCCTAATGCATAACTGTTTTGCGTCGATGTCACAGGTGATCACTATGCACGAATTATTCATTTTCTATCTACTGGTGTCGCCTCTGTAGACATGTTGACTAGCCAAAAGAAGTAGTTAGTCATCAAAACCTCTAATTTTCAACTGATTGCTGGACAATTATATAAAATTGGACTGGATGAAATATTGTGACAATGTGTCTTACCGCATGATCAGGGTCCCATTCTAGAAGAAGCACATGCAAGGATCGCGGGAGGTCACTATGGAGGTTGTGCTACTACACGAAAAGTGTAGCGTGTTGGTCTATGGTGGGCCATGTTGCATAATGATGTTGCAGACTATGCAAGGAGCTATGATGTCTGTCAACGAGTTGGTAAACCATTGCGGAGGAATGAGATGTCACAGGTGCCACAAGTGACTCTACAACCATTTGATAAATGGGATGTAGACTTTGTGGGTCCTATCAATCCGCCAGGTAAGCGCACTGGAACCCGCTATATTATTATTACAACTGACTACCTGACTCGGTGGGTGGAAGTTGCACCAGTCGTTGATTGTACTGCTATCAAAGCAACAAGGTTTATTTTTTAGAACATTGTGACATGATTTGGGTGTCCTAGAATCCTAATGAGTGACCAGGGAAGTCACTTTGTCAAATGGATGGTAAAAGTGCTGACTGAGGAGCTCCAGATACAACATAAGAGGAGTAGACCATACCACCCACAAGCAAATGGTACTGTTGAGGCCTTCAACAAAATTTTGGAGACAACGCTGACCTCCATTGAAGAAATTTCTACTCAGTTCGGCACCATGGAGCAAGAGGCTAAAACTATTATAGAGGATACCACATAGTTTTGGAAAAGTATTGTTCAAGATGAGCAACTTGATCAATTGACTACGCAGGGGCAAGAGGTAGAGGGCCACCTGAAAACTCTCAAGATGTCGCTTAAGGCCATGCCATTGATGGTGTAGATCACCTGGGCCACAAAATTGAAGGATCTACAGCAACAAGTTCCTTGGGCACAATAATGCCAACAAAAGCACCACAGGCAGCTCGATGAATTCCAAGAACTCGGTGGCCAGTTGGTTGTTACGGCCGTCGCCACACTCCAGGTCATTCAAGAGAATCGATAGATGGTCGAAAGAAAGGCTAGTAAGGAGCACCTTGTCCAAAAAACTTTGACTAACTGCCAGAGTATCGCCAGTAAAGTCCAGTTGTAGGTTCAAGAAATTGCGCAACAATTTGTAGATTTTAAGGACAAGACTTTGGCACACACCCTGTCGACTTGACATGGCTCAAGGAAGAGCCACAAAACTATGTTGGGGGCCTGCTGGCAAGGGGTTTGGGGTGAGTGAGTTGCACAGCATCACGGCAATTGCGCAAGCTCACGCGGTACTGCGCAAGGGAAGATCGACACGATAAGCGGGAAAATAACCATTTTTTGAATATTTTATGTATATTTTGACCAAGTTTTGTTGCAATAGGCTAGTAGCAGTTAGAAATTAGTTAGTAGTGGACCCTTGATGTAAAGGCATAAGCCTATTTATAGATCTATTTTTGGCACAGTTGGTAAGAATGGCAGAAGAGTTGTATGTGGGAAGTTGTGAGCAATTGTCTGTGATTGTATGCGCGATTGTATGGATAAGATCTGGTGTGATCTATATTATGGAGGATTTTCTATCTTAACTATGATCTGATCTAGTTTTCTTCTTGATGTATGCAGTATTCAGTTTTAGAGAAGAACTATGTAATGTGGTACATTCGCACAAGATTAATATGATGCAATGAGTATGGTTAAATTCTTGTCTGTTGTTATAGATCTGTTATGATGTTGTGACTCTGTTACAATGGCATAATATAGATGTGATTTAGTCTCTTTCTGCTACATCAATGATATTTGTTGCTTTTATGTCGATGCAATCTGTGTTTTTATAACTGTTTGATTCACTGTGAGTAGTGATGTTCCATGAATAATGATGTGAGATTGTGATGATGTGTGATGATTTCATAAGTTATGGTGTCCCGCCGTCAGATTCCCATATCCTCCTCTCCCACTGTCAGAAACTCGGTTCTGACAGCTCTCCCTTTAATTCCTCAAGTGAGACCTCGTTTGCTCTGCAAACATTGCTGGACAGGGTAAAACCTGTCTGGGTCAGTGCTTAGGGAGATTACACTACAGGGCGTTGACAGAATGCAAACCCCTATCAATGGATATTTGTTGGTGGGATTCTCCAACACTAGGGAGCTCATTAAGGAGATCAACATCCAAAAGTAATTCCACTCGAGGAACTTGCACTAGGGTTAAAACAACCCAGGGGATACGAAATTCTAATCAAGAATATTTTAATCAGATATTCTTGCTAATTAAGACTAGCTATGCTTGTTAGGTCTTACCTAGAATCAAATAAGCCAATCATTTTATTATATTCCCCTTTATGTGAATACAATACATTAGGAAGGGTCAGTTGGCCCTTCTCCATGATCCATCTATATTATAATACTATGCTTCAATAGGATTGACTGACACTTCCACTCATTACATGATCCCTCATTAAGGAATTATTAGTTGACCCTTCTTCATGCTCTCTTGATTAGAATTAATGTTCTATCGATGTTCAGGAAATGAGTTCCATTAGATTTAATTATTATGCAGTGTATAAGGAATGAATAATTCCCACTGAACAAAATAAATCTCATAGGAAACAAACAAGTATTGCTTAGTATAATTATAGTATAAAATTCATTAATCCCAACAGTATACAATAGTGTTACATAAAGGAGAATTTGAATCATGTGGATAGGATTCGAATCGAACAACTCAATCTGACTGCATGGCTCACTAGAAGTGTCTAAATCACTGTCGGAGTTCAGTAGGATAAGTCTATATGTCTAATTCAGCCTCTCCATTAGTTATAATCAATTAAACTAGTCTAACTAATGTGGTAGGTGAGAAGTAGGTGAGAATAGGATCCTTCCCACATCCAACCATGCAAGACTGACACTAATTGAATTTGAGGACATTTAAATGAATGTAACTGGAGCATATATTATCTAGAGTAGTTACCACCTACCAACAACTAAAGGAGGTTGGTGTAGGCATTCCTAGTGTCTCCTAAATTGTAGAGATTTATCTAGGAGGCACATAAATTGATGCACGAAGGTGTAGTCAGTTGTAGTTAACCTCTATCTGTGTTCCCCACATTGTAGTGACTGGTGTAGGTGGCCCAAGTGGACTCAATGGTACTAGTGGACCCAATAATAAACAAATGAATCCAAATTTAGGAAATATATAATCTAATAGATTATTTTTTACAAGGGAGGATTATAAATCCTAACACTCCCCCCTGAATCCTGACTTGGATAACTGCGGGCCCTGGAAACAAGGCCAAAAGTCACCCATATACAATATATAATAATTAAAAAAATATGTTTCTTAATAAACCGAGGAAATATGGGAAAACCTCATAGGAACACCCCCCTGCCCCCCCACTCAAGATAAGTAGTGAATCAGGAAAACCTGTTTTGAATAAAACTTTGTAAAAATTTTGATGCAATTTGTAGCACTATGTAACAACAAATTAAGCATCTTGGTTATTCTGTGTAGCCTCATCTTGAGACTATGCATGCGAACCTATGAATAAAAAAAAATGATTATTTCTGGAGGAATTTTTCTCTTTAGAAGAATAAGAATGTGCTCAATTGATTCAAGAACATAAACAATTGCAAATGAAAACTGGACCCATCTAGAAAAAATGAAATCAATTGATGAGAGATCAAAAGTTCTTGAGAATTCGAACCATGTAAAGAAAAACCAAGAAACTTATATATTTAATCCTTGAACTTCAAACCATGTGAGGTAAATTCAGTTGTAATTGTTAGGAGCAAGTGTCTAGGAGGATGCATAATTTCTCCATCCTTACTAGTTCGATGAGGAGATGAGTATATCACCAAAGGTAGGGAAGCCCTAGGAATATGGAGAGTGAATGATTGAGCTCTATATAATTATATAGCTTCAAAATTAACCTGTAATTCATAAAATATAATATTATCAAACTCATGAGACAAAACTAACATCGAATCCCCAGGAGCAATTTTGAAGAAGACTTGTGGTACTTGATTCTTACAACCAAAATTGATGAGAACAATTACAAGCATTACTGAAATCTATTGAAACTTAAAATAAGAACCAAATAAGATCATATAATATCCAAATAATTTCATATCATATCCAAGAGAGTGGAACAAATCCAAGTTCTTCACCGAGATGGTAGATGCACAGTTTTCTCCTTCAAAACTCTGAGTATAGGTGCATTCAATCATGTAGGAATTTCCTGGAAGATAAATATCAATGAAAGTGAATGGATCACTCCTAAAATATTATATTTTTTAGAAAATGTCCAAACATCCATACAATATAATATCAACAAAATCATAACAGAAAACTCACATAAAATCCCGAGCAGCAATTTTGAAAGAGACTTGCAGTACTTGATTTTCACACTAAATTTGATGAGAAAAACTACAAGGATTACTGGAGGATCTTGAAATTTAAAAATTAAACCAAATAAGGTCATATCATATCCAATAGTATGGAACAAAGGTTCCAAGTGCCCCACCAAAATGGTAGATGCATAGTTTTCTCCCTTTTCAACAAAATTCTGAATATTGGTGCATGGAGCCATGTAGGAATTTACTGGAAACTCAAGATAAGGAGAGTGAATGGATCTCTCCTATATCCTGATATTTCTTCCAAAATATCCAAATATTAACAAAATATAATATTATCAAAGTCATGAGAGAAAACCGACATCAAATCACCAGCAACAGTTTTGAAAGAGACTTTTGGCACTTGATTTTTTACACCAAAATTGATGAGAACAACTACAAGTATTAATGTAGGATATTGAACCTTAAAAATTGAACCAAATAAGATAATATCATATAAAAATAATTTCATATGATATACAATAGTTTGGAACAAATCCAAGTGCTCCACCGAGATGGTAGATGCACATGTTTCTCCTTCTTTAAAACTCTGAGTATTGGTGCATGCAATCACATAGGAATTTGTTGGAAGCTCTAGATCAATGAGAGTGAATGGATCATTCCTACAATCTAATATTATTTCCAAAAAAAAAAAAATATACTTTTCTGCACACGAACAACATCATTAGACAGAGAGAAATAAAATCCCTCTTCATTTTCTGAAACAATCATTGGTAAATTATGCACAAAATTTAAAAGAGAAGAATCACTAGAGATTGCTTGCATAGAATGGAAGGATATTTTTTCTTCAATAATAGAAATTCAAATGCCTTCTTCTAGATCATCCATATGAGAATATGAGATATAATATATCTCATAAAATTCCGAGTAAATAAGAGAAGGAGTCACTCCAAGGAGACTTTCATCAATTCGAATTCATTATGTGGAAGATTGAGCTTCTTCATCTTGAAAAAATCCATTAGACATAGTAGAGGCCAGGAATTTTGAATAAATAAATCTTGTGTTGTTGGGTGTTCTCTCCAAATTGCTATAATTATCCTCATTGTGCTTGCCAAAGGTTCTATCCAATTATGTCGAGAGATCCTTTGGGTATTGAAGATAATCATTAAGTTGCGCAAGCTTGGAGAAAAGGGCATGCATACTATTCCAAAATCTCTATCAGTGTGATTTAGCCACTCATTCTAATATTCATAAGACTCTTTACCAAGTCAAATAGATACCTCATAGAGACCTTGTCTCTTTAGAGATGAAATCATCTTCAACTTCCATTTTGAATATCTTATGGATGAAGTAAGAAGAGGAACTGATAATCTCGAACATATATGAAGTTGTACCTACAAAATATCACTGGAAAACCAAAGACATTTTGCACTATGTTAGAATCAATCCTTCCATATCGACACATACACTTTCTTAGGGTTTGTCACTCCCATAGAGAATTCTATAAATGAATCTAGATTTAGAAATGCACACTTTGTGGGATTTATGTGGAAACCCAACTGTTTCTGGTGTACAATGGAGATTAGACAGACTTCAGGCTTTTTTGAGTAGGCTCTGATACCATGTTAGAATTAATGTGCCATTGATCTTCAAGAAATGAGTGCCATTATATTTAATTATTATGCATTGTAAAAGGAATGAATAATACCCATTGATCAAAAAAAATCTCACAGGAAACAGAGAAGTATTTCTCAGTAGAATTACAGTATAAACTTCACTAATCCTAACAGTATACAAGAGTGTTACATAAAGGAGAATTCAAATCACATGGATAGGATTCGAATCCACCAACTCAATCTGACTATATGGCTAACTAGACGTGTCTAAATCACTATCAGAGTTCACTAGGCTAAATCCATATGTATAATTCAGTCTCTCCATCAGTTATAATCAGTTAAACTAGTCTAATTGATGTGGTAAGTGAGAAGTAGGTAAGAATAGGAACCTTCCCACATGCATCCATGTAATACTAGCACTAAGTTAACTAGAATACATATAATTGAATGTAACTGGAGCATATCTTAGCTTGACTAGTTACCAACTACCAACAACTGAAGAAGGTTAGTGCTGACATTCCCAATGGCTCCTAAATTGTAGGGATTGGTTTAGGAGGTGCAAAAAATGATACATGAAGTTGCAGTGAGTCATAGTTAACCTCTATCTGTATTCTCCATAATCTAGTGAATGGTATAGTTGGCCCCATTAGCCCAAGTGGATCCAATGGTACTACTAGACCCAATAATAACTAGTTGGATCCTAAGTTAGGAAAATATGATTTAATAAACCATTTTGGACAAGGGAGTATAATAAATCCTAACACTCTCTACATCAAAATATTAAGCTATAGAAAGGGTTGATTGTTTATTCCCTGCTATCCAACTTACAAGTAAACTATTATTGAGCAAGGGCATGCTAACCCTTCCACTTGATACCCTAAAATACGAATATCAATTTTGACAAAGGTTCTATTGACCATTCTCCATGATCTACCTCAATTACAATACAGTTCTTGAATAATGGTTAGTTTATAGTTCCTTTTGATAGCCAATGCAAACATTACGAAAGGTTGATAGGCCCTTCTCAATTCTCCCCTTCAATTATAATTCTATGCTCAAAAAAAGCTTAATCATCCCTTCTCCATGCTACCCTTCAACACGAATATTATGCTTAAAGAAGGGTTTACTCACCCTTCAAATAGATAACCTTTGAAAATATTAACATCATCAAGGAAGGATCAGTTAACCATTGTTCATCCTCCCATCCATTATAATTTTTATCTCCAGTATATTTAACACAAGCGATATTGTATAGTCATTTTATTCTATGTAATTCACATTCTCCAAGAACATTCAGGGATTTTGATTCTATAGTAGTCTACTAGTTTGTTTAGTATATTGTAGTAGGGTAATACAAAATATTACAAATATGGAAATTTTAAGCATACATAATATTTTTAAAGCATAGGAAACTTTGAAAATCTTACAAATTCGTAAATTTACATCCATAGAATACCTACGATATTTTTGAAAAAAATCTACGGATTTTATATAGTTACTAGACAATTTTGGTTATTTTTAAAGTAAAATACTTTTCTTATTGAATTTGGGAGAATATTTTTATAAAATAATGGGAATTGGAAAATCTTTGTTTTGGAATTTTTTTTTGAAAATCGACCCATTGCCTAAACTTTGCCTTTAAAATTTTCTTTAGTTAAATAAAATAGCTCTTCAGCTAGATCTTAGTGGAGGATGTATAGTACCAAATTTCATATCTTATTGCAAGTATTAATTGGAGTATTTATTATTTTCTCCTGCCATCTCAACTCTTTTACTATTTTTATAATGCAATTATGGAAAAATAGACAGAATACAAGAAAATATTTGGTACTTTTAAAAGGATGGATATATTTTCAACTGGAGATTAGGATTTTGGGATCCTTTGTAAGTTTTTAGGACTAATACATTAGATTGAATCAACCAACCATTGCGGAATCTGTTCTTCTTTTCTTGTTTGTTTTGAATTTTTTTTAATTCACTAAAAATTTCAGTAACACTTTTCCTCTGTTTATTTCAATAACTTTTGGATGTGTTCTCTTTTTATTTATAGTTGTAAGATAGAAGATTTATGGTACATTTACAATTGTGTATTAAATTATAAGTAGTTTTAATGTTGTTTCTTAGGTATATCATGATTTGTATTTTGTGATGAATACTTGCATAAAGTAACATGTGACTTTAAGGAGTTTTTAATTTATAATATTTATTATCAATCTATATTATGAAAATAATTTTTCCCATTTTTTAAATATACTTAAATTATACTTTAAAGTCTAGGAAATAATATTAGAATATTGGATTTAGTTTCTAGTGATAAGATGATTTCTTATCATATATCTACATGTTGAAGACCTCCATCCTCATTAAAATATATGATGTTTCCATGAATAATATTTTTTTCCCATTTTTTAAATATACTTAAATTATACTTTAAAGTATAGGAAATAATATTAGAATATTGGATTTAGTTTCTAGTGATAGCATGATTTCTTATCATATATCTACATGTTGAAGACTCCCATCCTCATTAAAATATATGATGTTTCCATGAATAATATTTTTCCCCATTTTTTAAATATACTTAAATTATATTTTAAAGTCTAGGAAATAATATTAGAATATTGGATTTAGTTTCTAGTGATAACATGATCTCTTATCATATATCCACATGTTGAAGACCTCCATCCTCATTAAAATAAATGATGTTTCCATGAATTTTTTTTTAGCATGACTTATCATCGTTAATATTGGAAATTGAAGTATTTATTTTCTTTAACCTTCCTCTGAATATTCCTTTCAAAACCAACTTTACATTTTAGTAATGTGGGATAATGCTAGCTGATGGAAAGGCCATGATCTAGACTATTGAATGGTGTTAATTGTGTCTTTAATACATATTATTCCTTTTTCTTATTTTGTCCTATAAGCATTTAAATCTAACATTTAAAAAATAAAGGATAAAGTTGTCGCTAAAGTGGGATGTTTTTAAACCCTCCATATAAATTAGTGTCATAGTACCTTATCAAGAAACATCTTAGAAAACAATGAACCCATATTGGAATTTCACTAGAATGAATGCATGCTCATGCTTAATACTAATTGACTATACTATTGAACATATAAAATTGTATGGCTTACACTTATTATTGAAGATGAAACATGTAAAATAGGATGAAAATTCAATATAACTAGGAAAGACAATAAATGCAATAATGAAGAGTATTTGACATAAACAACTACAAATATGCATGAGAGAATATATATATATATATGTGTGTGTATATGTATGTATGTATCAACATAATATGTTGGATATTGTATATAACAAACTTTGGTTTGTGAAGTTTTTATCTCTATAAAAATTAATTGTTGATATTGTGTACCTTGAGAAAATTCTATATATAATTGTATTCTATATAATTGTATTGATTATTGTATAGATCCATCAGTTATTGTTCAATTAAAACGTGGCATACTTTAGAGTGGCATATAATTCTCTATATAATTGTATTGATTATTGTATAGATACTTTATGCTGCCTCACCCACGTCTTCATAGAAAGAAAAACGTGGCATACAAACTTATATGCTTAAATTGGAAAATTGCTTAAATTGGAAAATTCGAAGTTTGAGGTCGATAACATAATTTTTTTTAATTTTGTTTCTATGCTTTGACTGCGAGTTTCGACCTTTACAGTTTGAAAATCATGTGCTCAACGTACAGTTCTAATAACTGTGAAGTCTAGTTTTGATTTCCCTGCAATGAATTTCCATATATAGGTTTGACTTCTCAACAATGAATTTCTATTTATAGATAGATATACATAGTACATTCAGTCACTTTCGGTAGACTTTTAGAAGGCAAGAACATAGTTGTGTCCATTTTGTAGCAATGGAGATATAATCTTACCTTGAAATGATTTTGATGTAGATCAAACCGCAAAGTAGATTCTACCAAATAACATAGACTTCACCTAACAAACTAGATTCTATCTAATAGATTCTATGTGATAACATAGACTTTACCCAACAAAGTAGATTCTATCAAATAACACTTCACCCTATCATGTGCCTATCCAATAATCTTCATAGATTAGATTTTTTCCTTAAAAAGATTCATGGTAATAAAATATAACAACAACTAAGATTTGGATATACAGTACCAAACATTGTATCTTATTGGAAGTAATACTTCAATCACTTATTATCTTATCTAACAATCTCACTTGGTTAGACAAGGAAAGAATATAGCAGTGTCCACTTTGTAGCAATGGAGAAATAATGTTACCTTGAAATGATTTTGATGTAGATCAAACAACAAAGTAGATTCTACCAAATAACATAGACTTCACCTAACAAACTAGATTCTACATAATAACAATAGATTCTACTTGATAACATAGACTTCACCCAACAAAGTAGATTCTATCTAAATACACTTCACCCTATCATGTGCCTATCCAATAATCTTCATAGATTAGATTTTTTCCTTAAAAAGATTCTTGGTAATAAAATATAACAACTAAGATTTGGATATATAGTATCAAACTTTGTATCTTATTGCAAGTAATAGTTCAACCACTTATTATCTTATCTAACAATCTCACTTGGTTAGACAAGGAAAGAATATAGTCGTGTCACTTTGTAGCAATGGAGATATAATGTTACCTTGAAATGACTTTGATGTAGATCAAACAACAAACTAGATTCTACGTGATAACATAGACTTCACCCAACAAAGTAGATTCTATGTAATAGCACTTCACCCTATCATGTGCCTATCTAATAATCTTCATAAATTAGAGTTTTTCCTTAAAAAGATTCTTGGTAATAAAATATAACAACAACTAAGATTTGGATATACAGTACCAAACTTTGTATCTTATTGGAAGTAATAGTTCAATCATTTATTATCTTATCTAACAATCTCACTTGGTTATCTATTTTTAGAACACCAACTATTTTTTAACTTTAATTTTGTATTTTGTTTATATTTTTTGAGGAGATCATCTTTTGTTTATTTTTAAAACGTAATTATGGATCATCAATCATTAATAAATCTAGTTTTGTATTCTTTGTTTTGTAATGTTCGTTGATTTTTTTTTTAATACAATTATCCATTCACAAATACTTATTGTTTGTATTTTTCTTCAAACTATTTCACAACAATTTTATTACTGTATAAGAATTTTTGGATCATCCTATATCTTTTCATTAGCAATTATAAGAGAGAATATTTAGAGGAAATATTTCTTATTGTGTTTGCTTAGTATTTAGTATTGTCTCACATACATATCTATATGGCTTTAGTTTGTTATGATTAATTGCATAGAGTTGTGATGTTTGAAAATATATTTATATTTATTAAAATTTATGATTAATTTTTATAAAAATATTTGAATTATACTTTAGAATGGACAAAATAAAATTGAAGTACAATATTTAGTTTTTAATGATGAACACTTTAAATGTATATAATGAGTATCCTTATCCTAATTAAAATTTTCAATATTTCCATTTTATTATAATAACTCTCATTCTCATTATAAATTGAAGTATTTAGTTTCTTTAAGCTTCCTTTAACCACTCAACTTTATGTTTTAGTAGTGTAGGATAAAGGTGCGTTGTGCAAACTTTGAGTGTGGTTTCTTGTTTTTAATATACATTATTCATTTCCCTTATTTTGTCATATAAATATATAAATCTAAATAATAAAGAACAATGTTATTGTTGAAGTGGTAATGGGAAACTAATTATAGAAATAGGGATCTCTCCAACTAAGTTGTGATGTTTTAAAATCCTCCATAGGATGCATTGGCAAATTTTCTTATCAAGAGATATATCAAGAAACAACAATAGCTATAGGATGGATGAATACACATAGTTGATACTAGTTGACATTTGTAATGAACATATCAAATTATAAACCTTGCACTTATTTTTGAAAATGCAGCATATAAAACAAGATGAAATTTAATATATCTCGTAGTATAATAAATGTAATAATGAAGGGTATTAGACATAGCCATCTAGAAAATTGATATGCATGAGAGAATATATATACATAAGTATCATTTTATATAATATGTTGGATATTGTATTATAACAAGCATGGTTTCTACCTTAAAATAAATTATTATCTTGATTATTGTATCAATGTCTTGGTTATTCTAAAATTTAAGGCGTCTGTATTTTTTTCTATAGATACAAAAATACTATTTCAAAAAGTAGTAGTGAGAATCATATGAAAGTAGATTATACAAAGAGGAACACTACATTTTTTAGTAATTCTCACATAACACAATTTTTTTATTATACTGTTGATTTTGATTTATTTAGGAAAACTTCACTTATTGTATTAATAAAAATTGCAAAATTTCCGTACAATTTAAAGCTTCAATATATAATTTGGGCTCAATAATGATGCAATAATTTCTTGTAATTAACTTTTAAAACAAACTTAAAATTTTGATCTTCGAGATGTAGAATAGTTGGTGGCGGCGTATGGTTAAGATGCCCCCTAAGCCAAAAGGTCGCTGGTTCGGTTCTAATCCCATTAGATACCAAAAAATCCAACCATGTTAAGGGTTGGTCCGGTCCACGCTGGGTGCGATCCTCAGGTGATTTTGACGGATTAGATGCCCCTTGTTCATGGTTACCTAGCCAATGGAAACCGTGCTAGTCAAGGGGGTTCCACCACTTTGCCAACAAAAAAAAACACAAACTTAAAATTTTCATTGACCAAATGAGTAAGAAAATTATTAAAAAGTGCAAGCTTCTTGAGGTAAGATTCGTCATGAATATAAGTGTTTAGATCACATATTTAGTAAATAAATGTCAATGGATCCACCCTCACTTAATAAAGAACTATAGTTGATATTTTATGACTATAAATAGATTTTTTTTTAAATGATAAGGTTTGAATTCATGTTTTAGTATACAATATACATAATGTATTTACAAACACAAAACTAATAATATGATAAATGGATGCTTACTGAAGTCTTCTAACATCCCAGTCTAAAAGTGGGTAATTATATATTAAGTAAAAGTGGGTAAATATATATTAGGTAGAAGCACGTCATTTTCAAAATAATTTTAAATAATAAGATAAACACAATGTTTTAGATTAAAAAATTTAGCAAATGTAATGATTTCAAAAATGATATATATATATATAAGAACATCATTTTGAAAATAATTTTTAATAATAAGATAAATACACAATGTGTTTGATTAAAAAATTTAGCAAATGCAATGATTTCAAAAATTATATATATATATATATATATATA
>LPNX010329632.1:0-17868 GCA_001517045.1 Pseudotsuga menziesii
TTACATCCAGGGCTGAGCGATCTTGAAAATTGGTAAAATAAATAAATACCGTATCATATCTTCTAACATTTCTACGACTGAAAAACTTCACAACCTGTTAGCTTTCGGGGTTAGTACTTACCTGTTAGGGAGCATTATCATTCACACTAATTATTAACGGTAGCCACGTATTTCTGCTTCATTTGATACCGGTAATTCTGCATGCCCTCCTTGATTTTCTTTCACTTGAGTTCCACCTTGGTTCTGGCCATGAGTATTGAGAAATTGGTTCAGGTTATGTTCATCAATGTTGACAAACTGGTTCTCGCCGTTCTGTTCTGGAATAGTCACAAACTGGTTTTGGTTCTGTTCATGAATGTTCACAAATTGGTTCTGGTTTTGATTCTGCTCATGAATATTCAGAAAATGGTTTTGGTTCTGATTCGGTTCATCAATATTCACAGATTGGTTTGGGTTCTGTTCATGCAGATTCATAAATTGTTTCTGATTCTGATTCTCTTCATGAGTATTCACAAATTGGCTCTGGCTATGATTCTGGGTATGAATATTTTCAAATTGGTTCTGGTGATGCATATTCTCAAAAAAATTATGGTTTGCTAAAAAAAAATCCAGAAGATCTTTCGCATCAGGAAATTGACTTAAACCTTGAGCAGAATTTGCTGTCGTTCTTTCAATGTGGGCTGTTGCCTTACTTCCTGGGTGCCCACTAGGATATTGACACTGTAATTGATTCCCACCATGATTGCTATACCCGGCCCCTATTCTTCTTTTCTTAGAGCCCATGGACCGATTAGAGAGCTCTACGTTACCGTCGAAAGATTGGTACTCTGCTTGTGGACAACTACCGTTATTGTGAAATTCAACTTGTTGCTGCTTTTCTACGAACTGTTCGCCAGAGCTTCGGAATTGCTGAGGTTGTGCAGTAAAATTCTGGATTTGGGGTGGTTTCTTTTCTGGAGGATTGGGAGCGGGTGTCTCCGGTTGTTTGGGTGGAAACTGGGGAGAGATGTTCATTGCCGATGATATCGTGGGACGTTTGTGGGGATTGAGTCCATTCATTCTTGCCGCCTTAATGCTCGGCTGTGCTTGAATCAATAACCATTCTATAATTCTTGCACCGTCTTTGAAGCCCAACGTATTGATTTGGTTTAACATAGGATTCGTTGCCATTTCTAAAAGCCAATCCATTGTCTCTCCACCTTTGTTAAACCCTAGATTTCTGGTAAGCTCTACCAGAGGCCTGGTTTCCGTTGGCAATGACAAATTTACTCCCTGCGAGTCCAATTCTTGTTTCAGTTTTACTATACCTTTAGTTTCCAATCCCATTTTAACTAACCAATCAATGGTCTGTCTACCATGGGCATAACCCATCTCCTCTGTCAGCTCTACCAAGCCCTTCATGTTATCTGGCATTATCCAGTTCACTGAACGCCCGAGATATTGCAGACCGTGATCATTTTTAATTTCATTCAATAGTTTTAAACAGTTCGCAGGTATGTTTACTTTCAAACGCTCCTTACTATAAGGGTCTATAACCTGCGGTAGCTGTTCCTCGCGTTCATTGTTATGTGCAGAGGTTCTGTTCTGGTTGGCCATGTCGAATAGATCCAGTACACTATGAAAGTTAAATCCCAAAATGCTGTTAACCCGCGATATCTTGCAGTACAGGAACGCAGCCGTATATGTTTCAGTAATGTAACATTGGAATAAGAAAGGAAAAAGCTCGATACAATATTTGAAAATGTCCAGGGGGTATTAATATTGACGCTGTGGTTATGACCCCGAGGTAGGTTAGGTGGGTTATTGTGGGTGGTAGGTTATTGTCGTTGGTCACGTGTTTTATTTTTATTTTTATAATCACTGGTTTGTAATTTTGGTTAAATTGTCATTTTTTATTTAAATTATTTTTTTAATGTATATATGGGTTCCATCTTTAAAATATAGTTTATTACAATTTAATTAAAAGTAAATTTGAAAATTATTGTAATTGTTTTAAGTTTTAAATTAAAACCTATTTAAAAAATAATATATATATTTATATTTAAAAATAAAATCCATAAAATAAGGTTTATATACATTAGACTGTAATTATAACTTTTAATATTTAAAATGGTCAAAAGGTTTAAGATAAAACTTTTAAAAATAAATTTTCCACTAAATAGATTTATAATATTCCATAAATTCTTAGAGTTTGTTTATTGTATTGGATATTAATTTTTTAAAAAAAATTTAAAAAAATTATTACATGAGAAATGTTCAAGGGGTGTAGAATAGATAGTGAATGGATGTTTTGCTAATAGACTCCTCTTAGAAACTCTCTTTGTATGGGCCTTGCCAAAAAAAATTATTACATGAGAAATAACACTTTGGTCTATAGTCCCCTATAAGGGAACACATTACATGTGGCTATATGATTTTAGCATATAAATCTAGACACTTAAACTAAATAATTATACTCTCAAAATCAAGTCAACAATCAACTAATCATGTAACAAATGAGATATTATAGATGGTTACACATAAACTAGAACCATATAAGAATACAATAATTTTGTATTTTATTAGCTATAATGAATGGAGGTGAACACAATATATAACAAAACAAATCTAGTTAGGTTAATAGGTTCTTTGAGGCGTAATTGCAGCAAAATACAATTAGTTAGTCATCCACTCTCATCTAGATTTAGTTTAATTAAGACAAGGCTCCTCAATAACTAGTTTTGATGAGTGATGTGCAAGCAACTATGTGCATGCAAATCCCTAAAATCTTCCAACTAGGGTGCTTGGTGTTTATTAGGGATAGTTAGCGTCACTTAGACCTAGATAAATGGAACACGTCTAATCCTCAACTAGTTATAGGCTTAGTTACTCCTAAAATTAGGGAACAACTCCCCTAAATCAAGGAATGTGTCCTCAATTATAGGAATCCCTCTTGGGGTGAACTTACATGGTCAAATTGAATTGGGTTCGGCTCACTAGAGTCATGAAGTCAAGGTCTAGGCTGTTAGGGTTATTTGCTATATGACGCCCTATAAGCAATAAAAAGTAAATAGTAAAATGGATCCTCACAAAATCTTTGTAAATTTTGAAAGAGGGAAAAAACCACATGGAAACACCCCCCCACATAAAAGAGAATGTGAAGAGAGTGCCGTTAGGAACCTCTCTCAAAATATGCCTTCACTCCCAAAGAAACTCTCAACAGGGTGAACTACTTTGCGAGGAAGGGCTTTGTGAAGGTCATTGTAAACCTTTATGAAATCCTCCTTCCTTTGAAGTGCATGTGAATCCATTCACAAGAATCAAACACTTTAAAATCCTTGAATGGTGACTCTTGACCACTCCTTCCTTCAAATGGAGGAAACGCCTTATATATTTTGTGCGGAACTTAGTGAACTATATAAGCAAATGTTGTAGATCTGAAGAAAGAGAGCACATTTTAGAGGTCTTCTTCAACAAGAACTTGATCTGGAACAAGCTCTCCATTGTATTCTTCAATTTGAACTTGACTTGGGACAAGTTCTCCAAGGATAGAAGAAATTTGTAGATCGTGGCTTCTTTGGCCCTATAAAAAAGTCTTCTTTAGTTGAGTGGTGGATCATGGATGTGCATATGTCCTCATAGTCCATATGTTGCGAAGCTTCTTGGGCCTCTTTCATCCACTCCCTATATGTGAATATGTCCATGTAGGACATGTGTTATGAAGCTTATGGGGCCTACTTTAATAAGATAGGATCAATAATATCAATTGTGTAGAAACTAAGATAAGGATATATGAGATCCATGGATGCAAATGAGCTCTTTGATGGTTGCAAATACCTACATGTAACCTTTAACAAGATTGGATCTAGCATATTAGCTATGTAGCAACTACGCTAGGGAGATAGGAGATCCATGGTTGTGTAGTGGGGACTTCTCCCCAACTACATGCAAAAGAACCTACCTTAGATCAGCCAGATATAAGGATAGAGTTCATGGTGCAAGGGAGGAGCTCAATCTTAACTATTACAATAAGCACAAATATTTATTTTGTTTTTATTTTATGATCTAACTAGTAAAACAAAAATACAACATGCCTTTTAAGGATGTGATCCGATGACTTCCATGGTTTTGGTCTCCATTTTTCTCCAACAAGGGTTGTCACCAGGAAAGGGATCAAGGGTTACATTGAGTGATATCAAATTGCAACGCGGGATGGTGTGGTGAAAGGTGTGAGAAGTGAGAAAGTCCAGAAATAAAAAAGTTTTGTGAAAAAAAGTTTTTGGATTTAAGGAATGAGTGTGGGAAGACCTTCATAGTGTATTTATAAGATGATCTAGTATTTTCTTACCCATGGTATTGGCCCATGATTTTTCAGTGTATGGTATTTATCCATGGTTTTTCACCCATTCTCATTTTAGGGTTTTTCGGTCCATTTTGGGAGAGTGGGGGTTATGTTGCAATAAATGTCCAACTTCCCTGTATTATGTTTTGGACCAATTTTGTTGGAATTTAATTGTGAAGGTCAAAATGAAAGAAATAATGGTTGGAATATGATGTATAATTATGGTATGGACCATACAGAGCTATGTGGAAATATTTTTTTGTTAACGGATTGCCCCCTAATGTATGAGGGAAGGAGCTCATTGTATGGCCGACATACATCATACAATCAAGGGAGAAATGGTGACAATGGTGGCAAAATGGGAGAGAACCATGGAGGAGTCAAAGGCTCCTCATTTGAACTGCAGTATCTTTTGGTTTGTATTACTTCTCAAAAATGTATGAGCCACATATAATATCAGACATATAGATGTACGAGGCAAGCATATCGATGCTCGTATCAATGTCTCAATACACAAATGGGGATCAACGCTCAAACAATGGAAGTCGATCAACACATACAATTGGAAGTACATAATGGTGCCCTAAATGGGAGGCTGAATAAAATACTGATATGAAGAACTGGTACATAGAAACAAATGGGATTCTCTTGGAATGTAATGTCACAACAACTTATGCTCTGTTGAATATGAAGGTGTACACAATTGTATGGACTCAATTACTTAGAGCATAATCTATGAGGTACAATAAATGACTTCGGATAATGTAGATATAAGAAAGCATGATACTGGGAGGCTTCCGAACACTATCGCCAACACAACCCAAATATCACAAGGGAAATGAAACTGTATGGGTCCCAAAATAGACTCACCAATGTGCTAGACTTGGGTAACAATCACGATCTTCGACCAAATAATGAAGGAACCAATACCCTGTACGAATCTCAATGGTGCGATAGTGTAATTGAAGTCGAGCACTTGAGACACAACCAATCCAAAATGAACCAAGGACTCCTTTCAAGTTGTCCAAGGAACTCACCAATGAGGTGGATGAAACCAAGATAGAGGGACCTCTGGTTCTATCCTCTGGAATAGATGTGTTCATGTGAATAGAGGGAGACTTGCAACCACCAAGGCAATGAGGTTTCCTTGATAGAAGCACGAGGAGGAAAACAAGAGATATGGAGTAATAATGGAATTGAGACACTGAATAGGGAATAGGGGCAGGGGAGTACGAGGGACTTAAACTTCCTTTGTTCAGATTATAACAGTAGGGATGACCTACCAGCATATGATACTGACTCATGGGGAGGGAATCATAGTTGTGTTACCTGGGAGATGACTATAATGGGAGATACTTAGGGAAGTAACTGGACAAGTGATATCCAAGGGATCCAAGGGAGACTCATCGCAGAGTACTCTGAACAAAGGAGACCCAATGGGGGAAATGTTTCCATAAAGTGAGCCTATATGCAATAAATGTGGGCACCAACAAGAACCATTTGGGAATTCTTGATAGTTTAAGAAGCTTGAAGAAGAGATATCTAAGTATGCTCAATATGACAGTATCTCATGGATTTTGTTTTATCCCAATATGGTAAATGCTTGATGGTGTTTTCATGTGTAGAGAGTCTCAAAACATGAAGAAGATTCTAGTGGGGTCTCTTTTTCATACAATCATCTCCTATGTCCAAAAAAGGATAAAAGTGTACAAATGAGAACTCTCCCAACCGAAAGGGGAAGAGAGACTTCTTTTCTCTAGGTAGTCCAACCAGGAATAAAAATGTTAAACCTATACTGATCGGGTGGTCATTCAAATACTTTTACGAGCATGAATGAAACCAAGTTTTCTCGACGATCTTTTCTTTATGAGAGGGATAGAAAAGAGTTTAAATACAATCCATAATTGATCTTCTTCGTAAGCTACCATCCCAATGTTCAAAAAAGAATAAAAGGATACAAAGTGAACCATTCCTAGCTAGAAGGTTCTAGGGAGGTCCTTTTCTTTAATTAGCCTACATAGTCTGAAAACGGGGATAAACGATGCCACATGGACACCCTTTCAAATACTTTAATAGGTGTGAAAGGAAGTAAGTGTGCTTAACAATCTTTTCATTCTTTAATGAGTCAAAAAAATCTAACAGAAGCTCCTTAATGGTCAGTCAAGAAAGGAGGAAGCGTTCAATGTGCCAAAAGAGGTGATGTTGAGATCATGGCTGGCGGGGAGAAAAATAACAATGGAACACTAGCGGGGCCTACTTGTGGGATGGTGAATGGTGGTATCATAAGGGAAAGTTTGTAGTATGGATGGAATGGAGGGCTTGCAAACATGCCAATACATAAGGGGTTCGACTTTCCTGGTGGAACGTAAATTGATGTACATGTTATTGATGTTGATGACATATTGTGTGCATGTGCAGACATGGGACTACATCCTCCACTAGGATACAAGTGACGCAGGGGCAGAGTGGAGGGGTTAGATCCACCTACTCATGGGCAGAGAGGAGGCAACTGAGTGCTACGTTACACTAATTGTGGCTGGAGGTGGAGAGGTTACTAGAGGGATTCATCGATGATGGGTGGAAGTATATAGACGATGACTTGATCTCTGGATGGTACCAAGTCCCTCTTGAGTGGATAAATCTATTGAGGAGGACCGCAGTTTCTGTTGAGTATGTCAGAGCGATAGCACAGGGAGATGTGCTAATGGAGGAGGAGATCTCAAATGAGGAGGAGACAAAGTCAGAGAGAACTCAGATCTAGATTAGCAGCATGTGGTGCCTCCCCCTAATGCCTTTGAGAATGGGGGATTTTTGTATGATATGTATGATGAGAAATCCTATGGTGCATTTCTTTTTTGTATTGATTATGATGTTATGATATGAATGAACATGGATGCATATTTATGTACTTTTATGTGTTTTATAAATCTCTTATTATGATGATGACTATGCCTATATGATGTATATGACATATGTATGCATGACTATATGATGATTCATAATGCAATTTATTTCCGATATGCGATGACAAATGTGCCATTCTCGAACGACATTATCCATTTGGTCTGCTACACTATTGAGACTTATGGGAACATGCAGGAATGAAATGGATTTGAAATTTCTAATCAAGTGTCTAGTGCACATGAAATTTCTGAAGAGGTATGGATCGTGTACCTAGTAGCAGTCAGTCAACTGGGAGACAAGAAGTTGGGACTCTAAGAATACATCAAGGAGACGATTACCCAAGTGAAGGGAAGTGGTCAGGAGACCAACGACACCCTCATACTCATCTTAGTTGTTGGTACTGATGCCACCACACATTTTTTTGATATGGATCAACTGATGTGACATGGAATAAATTACCCACGTAGTCGAGGCGAGATTAGGATACCATCTACTTGCACCGTTAGTGAAACCAAAATAGAATGGAAATGTAGGATCCATATGGAATAACTAAGGAAACAAACTGTGAGAGTCCTGGTAAAAATGATGTAAAACAAGAAAAAAAAGTATGATACAAGGGTATTGAAATTGGTCAAATTAGGCATATAAACTTTTGAGGTAGAGCCCATTGCAGGGATTCTTCAAGAGGCAACTGTTAGAGTGAGCGAGGATATATGCCCCCTTACCAATACATCGATGGATGACATAAGGGCCATACCACATGGATTCGAGCTTCTCTTTTCCATTCTTATCACAAGCTTGATCGTAGACAAGGAAGAGGTCCCCCTCATTAAAGGTTCGTTGGTGGATGTGGGAGTCATAATGGAATTTGACCAGGTATTAGCTGCTTCCATCACTTGGAGAGCAACATGACGATCCTCATCAGTTTGTTCAAGCATAAGTAGTTTTTTTTCCAATGGTGAAGTATCAAGTAGAATCTTGACGGCAAGGCAGAGTGATGAAATTTTGAATCCAATGGGAAGAACCAAATACACACCGTGGACTAAATGGAATGGGGTAAAACTAGTGGGAGTTTCAAGGATCTCTTCGTCGTCATGAAAGTGGTGCATGGATATATCAGAGGGATCTTTCGTGGTCGATGAGGGGAAAGGATGACTGGAAGTGGAGATCATATTGATAGTGTCATTGGTGTCCAAGGAAGTGGTCGGAGGGTGGATTTACTCAAGGACAATCATTTTGGACTCACGGGAGTGCTTGCGAAGGTTCATAAGGAGAGACCAATACTCGAGAAGGTTTGGGAAATGATGGGAATAATGACAGTATAGGCCGCAAACTGCACATGACTGGTTTGTTTGTAGCAGTTTGTTCATAATCATAGGGATGGTTGGTACATTCACAATTGGAGTGTCTTCAGTGTCAACTATTGTGTGCATGTGGTTGTGAAGAAATGAAAAATTGGGACAATTTTGTGTCACATGACTAGGGACATCGCATAAAGCACAAGTAGGAGGTGGATGTGGTTTTGCGAGGGATTTTGCTTCCTTGCCCCCAGTATTCATAGGAGGAGGGGATGCAGGAGTGGATGAATTAACCATTGTTTTTGTACTAGGAGGTTGACCTAACGTTATCTCAATAGGATGGATTGGTGTCAACACAATTTTTACTGCTGGGGTGGGATTGCATAAGTTAAGGTACCACATTGCAATGCCTAAAGTGAATCAAGGAAGGGTGAAGGTATCCATGACTGGTTTACTCATAATTCAAGAACGTGGAAAGAGGAAGAGGATCATGTATATGGGAAATGAACCCCAATAATTTTACTGGGTCTATGATTGGGGTTGCGGCTTAGATGTGATGGTGCACAAATATGATATGTCAGTCATAGAAGGAGGGGGTAGGAGGGACAAAAGGTGTCTGAAAAATGGGCATTGGTAAATAAGCATGGACCAATTACAAAGAAGGAGGGGATGGAAGCACTATCGATGGTGGTGTCAATAATAAGGAGGGCATGCTCCATAGTGGTTGGTCATTTAGGATTGTAACACATTAATTGGTCGATAGTCATGATATTCCCATCGTGCACGAACATAAGTAGCCAAAATATGGTAGAAGTAATGACTCACATTGCATACATGCAACTACGTCCAAGGAGGAGGTTGTAATATAGTTGGGCGTTGACAACCTCAATGTCGATCAAAACGTTTTTTCCAAGAAAATCAATGGGGACATTTAGGAGAATGCATTATGGTTGAGCAACATGGCCATCATAAGCATGAAGGGATGTGGTTGAGGGTTGAAGGGTTAGGGACCAGATCTTCTACCAAATGAAGGTTTCCACAACACAAGTGGATGAATGGACAAATTTCGAATGGTGAATGGAATATGGAAGGCTAAGAAAGATGGCATTCAAGGTTCTCCTTGATCCAAGTCGAAAGTGATCAATATAGAATAATAGGGGTCAATGCCACCTAGTGAAGATAACAAGTCTTTGTGTTGTGAAGGAAAAGCTCTGAGGACTTCCAGAGTGGACATGGCAGAGGGAGACTGGGACAAGTCATTGACGATACTGTGATTGAGAGAATCTCTGTTATACCCAAATCATGTCACCACCATGTGATAAAACTTTGAATTACATGTTTTCCCTTAATACCAGCATTTAGAGTGGAAACCCCATGTTGTTTGTCAATTATACATGAAAATACTTATCACCATGCTTTTCCTATAAACCATGAGCAGTACCTTTCTTGCACCACATGTACCTTGTGTTCCATAAGCGGGACCACCGCCTGTGGCCTTTGTTCGATAAGTGTTTCTTACCTAAACTGTTGTGTCATAAGAGGAGAAAAGAGGTACCCTGGGTAAAATAGGAAAAAGAGAATTTTCTCGAGGCTTCTAGATTGTGAGCCTCGTGTCCTCCTTTATCCCTATCATTGTGGGTCAATTGAGATCGAGATCCCCCATCATAGGATCTTAGAAGCCACCTCATCCACGAATCTCTCAACAAATCCTATCCATTGAGTCGTATAAATACAAGCTCATGTCTATGGTTGAGGGGGATAACTATATAGGTATTGTTATGATGTTGGATTGACCACTTGGCCCAAGCCATTAGAGAGCATAGAGAGCAAAGTTGGAGCTTATGGAGATGAGATGTTGGTTTCATGTAGATGTCTTCCAACACTATGGATTAATTGGTTGTAAACTTCTCCATACATATTAATGCAAAGCTGATTTCCATCCCACATTACTGTTGTTTTGATTTCACATGTACATGTTGTTAGATTCCTTAGTCACTAACATGGATAAGTAGATGATGTTTTGGTAGCTTTGATGTGTCTGCATGTTTGATATGGTTGTAGGTACACAGGTTCACTATCAAAGCAGCATTCCAGGTGTCTAGGACATCTAGGGAGGGTCTTCATCCTTTGTCGTTCACTCATTTGTTCTGGATCTGAACCATTCAGACCAAAGGAACAACTTCTGTTTGCAGAAGGTGAAATATTCTTGGTTAAAAATCTGGCGACTCCATTGGGGAATAGATATATGTATTAGTTGATTTGATCTTCCTCAGTTCTTCAACTCTTGTCTGAATCCAGGCTCCATCTCCAACTCTCTTCAGTCAGATCTTCTATTTGACTCAGCGTATTTTGGTTTGAAACTTCCATATCTATCTAGATCTGAATTATTTTGACCTTTTATGCTCTCTTTTACTATCAATCTATCAGTTTTTGCCTTGATCTGATCTTTTTCTAACTTGATCTGTCCTTCTCCTTTGTGTTTTGGATCTATACATGGAACCTCTCTTATGTTGTTGGCGAGAAGCGGTGCCACCGCCTGAACCCCATTAGCAGCACGCGGTGCCACCGCCTAAGTCCTATTATCTAAACGCGGTGCTGGTCTAGAACCACTCTGTCAAGACCCCTGCAGCGCGGTGCTAAGTAGGCCTTGTTCCAAGACCACCTTTTTCTCATATTTGCAAAAACAATTGAGTTGATTTGCTTTCAGCCCTGCATTGTCAGGCTTATGTGTTAGAATCTGATGCTTGTGGTTTGAAATTTTGTGGTAAAAGATTAGTTTGATTGGAAAATTCAGAAGCTAGATTAGGCTTATTGATTGTTCATTCACTTCTGTGCTTGTTGGTTGTGATTGTTAAAGGACTTCTTGTTTTTTGAAAAGCTTAGGGTGTTAGTAAGATCTCTTTTCATTTCTGTTATATAGACTAAAAGAAAAACATTTGATGAGCATCTTGGTTTCATTTTTTGTTTTCATAGAGATCTTCTTTTTGCTTCTTTAAAAAAGAAAATTTTTGACTGAGGTTAGGTGTTTATCATCATTGAGCATTAGACATTAGATCTCTGATTGGTCTCACAAGATTTCAGGCTCTTTATGTTCTTTTTGTCTCTTATGCATTTAGTACTATCTCATCAAAATAAAAATATGGTATCTTTAAGTTAGATTTGTCTATGTTTTAAGAAAAATTGAAAAATAGAGTGCATATGCATGTAGTGTGCTTCTTGTTTTTCTTTTAGGAAAAGAGACTCTCCCCCTTGTTATTGCTTTTAGAAAAGAGAAATAAGATTGGAAAGTGTTGCTTGTCTTTGATTTTGTGTTCAAGATTGTTATTTGTAAATATTTTTGGTTTTGAAGCAAAAGAAAATACTCTTTTTCCCTTTCGTATACCGAACGGCAAAGTGAAATACTTGCATACGCGTATTGCATAGTTTTACTTTTTTCTGTCAAAATTCCATGCATTCACCTAACCATCGAGTTTAAAATTAACGGTAGTTATAGGTTAAAATTTACATAGCAATTTGAGTGATAGGTTAGAGATGTGTTCAGGCATCGTTAAGCATAGGAGCTATTGTTACTTGTCTGCATTACATTCCGGGACTCGCGCAGTTCTTCCACGTAACGTCGATATATCAAACGGCCTTTCACGTACCCTTGACGTATATCAAAAGGCACTTCACATGATCGATTGTATATCAGAAGGTCCCTTGTGTATGGTTATGCATTAGACAACACTACTACCGATTTGAGCTCTCATGTACCTTGAGTATATCGGGAGACCCCACTAGGATACCTTATCCATCTGAGAAAAGCCCTTTGGCCATCTTGCTTGGAGCCATACATCGAAGAAAACATTCAGGGAGATTACTATGCACGTACCCTAGAGGTATATCGTGAGTGGCACCTTCTTGACAATCCTGGTGAGAGACCTAACTATCTGAACTCCTCCTGTCATTTAAGTTGGCTTGTTTAACCTATATCTTGAGTAGAGAAATTTTTGGTGTGTTTTCTAGTTTTTTAAGACCCCAGGTTAGATAGGAACTGTACAAACTTGATGAGCTAATATAGTCCAAAAGAGTACAGGGCTTGCCACTTGATTTTATTCCCGTTTCAGGGGAAAATCCAATGGAAGCTATCGACCAAGGAGCTGCTACCACCTCCCAAGTGGGAGATAATGTGGGTACAGAAAGTGGATGACCATATCTTTCACACTCGCCTCCCTTAGTCGAACAACCATATCAGGGAAATACCTCATTCCATTCTCCCATAGAAGGTCATGTTGATGATACTACCCGTCCGAATTATGCTCCCAATGCTTCATTTTGGGATACCTCTATAGGACAGGCCGTTGCCTCATTTGGCACCCGTTTAAAATTTTCTAAAGAAATTTTTCCAGATGAAGAAGAACACAGCAATCCCAGGAAGCCATTCTCCATGCACAAGAGATTGAGAATAAAGTAGATGATATATTGGGCACACCACCACCATGTTCCGTTGTTTCTGTGGGGTATCGTTCACTTGTTGATTCTATGAGACCCATTGAACTGATTATAGATCACACAGTGACTCCACACAACCTAGGTCAAACTTCCAACACCACCACCTCCTATATTATGTCTATTCCCAATCCTCCCAGGTCTTCTACACCTAGGGTTCAACCTTCAATTCTTGTTTCGTCATCACCTTCTAGTGTCGAGGGGCAACCCCTGGCACGACCTACATTATTTGGCACCGAAATTGTATCTAGTCAAGGACTGACCTCTAGTATAGAACAATCTACAGTTTATGTCCCTCCCACCCATATTAATATGGTTAATCCCCCATCAAGTTTAGGTCAGCCCTTAGGGGCACAACCTGTAACCACTCAATGCTCTCGAGGTTATGGTTGTGACTGCATTTGTAGGAAATATTAATTATCCACCCAACCCTATAAGAATGCATTATGCAGGAATTGCATACCCTAGTAATATTTTTACGCCATGGGGGCAACCTAACTGGTCTTACATGTCAGCTGTGGGGGGGATACCTATTCATACTGCGGGAGGTGCTGGAGGACCGCCTTATGGAGGTCCTCCCCCTAAGGGGCCTAATGGTCCTAGGGGGCCTGGTGGCTTCCCTCCTTACGGTCCTATTGGTCTTGGCAGTCCTCGGGGGCCTAGTGGATCTCCTTCTAATGGCCCTGGAGGGTTTGGTAGCCATCCCCCTAGTGGTTTTGGTGGCTCTGGGGTTTTACTCCCTAGAGGTCTCAGAGGGTCTGGTGGTACACCTCCTGGTGTTTCTGGTGGTCCTAGTGGTCCTGGTGGTCCCGGAGGTCCTGGTGGACCTAACGGTCTTGATCACAAAAATAAACCCCCCATGGGCGGAATTCACGGTAGTTCTCCCTCACAACAACCTATATATCAGTCTATTTATGGTCCTACTGGTACATATATGCCATATCATTATTACTAGTATGTGCAACCTAACCGTCAGTTACCTTTCGTAGCAATTTTGGACTTGCCTGACTTGTCCAAGTTGATTAATGACCCCATTCGACACAATCCATCATGGCCTCCCATTTCTGTAAAGTTACCATCGAACTTTCCAAAGTTTGATGGGAAGAAAAGAGACGATCCAAAAAACCATGTCATGACATTCCATATGTGGTGTTCTTCAAACTCCCTCATGGATGATTTAGTTCGGTTATGACTTTTTTAGCAAACTTTGACTGGTATAGCCGCAAAGTGGTACATTGAACTTCCACAACATTTGTTTGTGGGTTTTGGCTCCTTGGCAGCCGTGTTTCTTACAAACTTTCAGCTCCCTATCTGTTATGAAATGGGTACTGATCTCTTAACTTCTCTACGATAGAATACCTCCACCCACATATCCGATCATATCCATGAGTGGAGAAGGTCGAGACGAATTATTAAGGCCCATATTCCGGATCATTTATTAGCTGATTGGTTTACCAAATCTTTGTTGCCTCTAGTTGCTCGAGATGTGGCTATGGGTGGTGTCGTTACTAAAGAGAAATCCATTAGTTGAGCCCACTATCTAGACTTGGTCTATTCCCAGTCTGGAACTCTTTATGAATTGATTCCTCAAGCTCCTCGGCCAAGCACCGATCCCGTAAAGCCACCAACAAAATTACCTATTGATGGGATTATTGCTTCAATCCAGTCCCTGTCAGCAACGAAACCTGCCAAGCAACCCCAGACTACCACCCCTACTCATTCGATTCCTAAGGTTTCCACCAAGGTCAATTCTATTCAAAGTACTCAAACCTCAGGCAATAATAAAAAGAAGGGTAAAAATAAGAATAAAAAACCTAGAATCCAAAGGAGAATCCAAGACCAACCAACAATGATAACGATAAAGGGAAGAGAAAAGCAAAATATCCATTTCTGCTATGCAGAGGTGACCATTTCACAAAAGAGTGTCCCTACAGGGACGAAATGTCCCAATTTTTGAAATCAAAGCCCGCACCCGCAGTTCTCACGAATCCTTTTCCTTCTCAACAACAACTGATAGACCACATGTCTAATCATGGTAACTCTAGTTCATCAAAGGAAATTTGTATGATGCCCTCGGATACCATTAGTCTACAAAGTTGTAGTCAGAATTATGACAAACCCGTAGACAAGAAAGAAGATCATTCTTCTTCAGGGAAAGCTTCCTCTACTAGTTCTCTGGAATCCTCATCTACTGTCCCGTTAACCATTGAGAAGCCTACTCTTGACATGATTTTGTGTCCACCCAAGAGTACTCTTAGGAAGGCTACTTTTAACCCTAATTCTTGAGCTTCTCAATTTTATAATGTAGTTGAAGATCTTGCTTAGGCACCTTGTGCAATGTCTACCTTAGAAGTACTCTAAAGTTGTCTTATACAACGCAAAAATCTATTAATAGCATTAGGATCTTTAGACCTGGATAATACTAATTTGATTCATTTCAATATTGATAAATATAAGTCTAGAATACCTCATAAACTTGCTTTTCAAATCATCATGAAAGTAGTTGGAAAGAAAGTTTTTAGAACTGTTCTAGATGAAGGAGCTTTGACCTCAGTTTTGTCTCTGTCTTGTTGGAAAGCTCTCGGTTCTCCTGAGCTTGTAACATCACCTACGAATCTGAAAGTCTTTTATGGATGAGTTTTCCAGCCCCATGGTCTCATATCATCCCTCGCAGTCGAGCTTGGGGGAAAAAATGTTTCTATTCAAGTAGAAGTAGTAGATGCCCCGTTAGATTACAACCACCTTCTAAGAAGAAATTGTTTTTATGCCATGACTGCTGTCACTTCAACAGTATTTTGAATAGTCCAATTTCCACATCTAAGGAGAATTGTTACCATTGACTAGCTTGATTTATGTACACTAGATGTTACTACCTCTATAGATAATAACATCCCTATGTTAGGCCAGTCCCCTCCTCCTACAAGTCAATTGGGGTAGGCATGTTAAAGTATTCATCCCTTATGGGGATTTTTCCATCCACTCCTCCTAACATGAATACCACGACAATCCCCTCCTCCTTGATTTTCTTTCACTTGAGTTCCACCTTGGTTCTGACCATGAGTATTGAGAAATTGGTTCAGGTTATGTTCATCAATGTTGACAAACTGGTTCTCGCCGTTCTGTTCTTGAATAGTCACAAACTGGTTTTGGTTCTGTTCATGAATGTTCACAAATTGGTTCTGTTTTTTATTCTGCTCATGAATATTCAGAAAATGGTTCTGGTTCTGATTCGGTTCATCAATATTCGCAGATTGGTTTGGGTTCTGTTCATGCAGATTCACAAATTGTTTCTGATTCTGATTCTCTTCATGAATGTTCACAAATTGGCCCTGGCTATGATTCTGGATATGATTATTTTCAAAATGGTTCTGGTGATGAATATTCTCAAAAAAAATTATGATTTGCCAAAAAAAAATCCAGAAGATCTTTCGCATCAGGAAATTGACTTAAACCTTGAGCAGAATTTGCTGTCGTTCTTTCAATGTGGGCTGTTGCCTTACTTCCTGGGTGCCCACTAGGATATCGACACTGTAATTGATTCCCACCATGATTGCTATACCCGGTCCCTTTTCTTCTTTTATTAGAGAGCTCTACGTTACCGTCGAAAGATTGGTACTCTGCTTGTGGACAACTACCGTTATTGTGAAATTCAACTTGTTGCTGCTTTTCTACGAACTGTTGGCCAGAGCTTCGGAATTGCTGAGGTTGTGCAGTAAAATTCTGGATTTGGGGTGGTTTCTTTTCTGGAGGATTGGGAGCGGGTGTCTCGGGTTGTTTGGGTGGAAACTGGGGAGGGATGTTCATTGCTGATGATATCGTGGGACGCTTGTGGGGATTGAGTCCATTCATTCTTGCCGCCTTAATGCTCGGCTGTGCTTGAATCAATAACCATTCTATAATTCTTGCACCGTCTTAGAAGCCCAACGTGTTGATTTGGTTTAACATAGGATTCGTTGCCATTTCTAAAAGCCAATCCATTGTCTCTCCACCTTTGTTAAACCCTAGATCTCTGGTAAGCTCTACCAGAGGCCTGGTTTCCGTTGGCAATGACAAATTTACTCCCTGCGAGTCCAATTCTTGTTTCAGTTTTACTATACCTTTAGTTTCCAATCCCATTTTAACTAACCAATCAATGGTCTGTCTACCATGGGCATAACCCATCTCCTCTGTCAGCTCTACCAAGCCCTTCATGTTATCTGGCATTATCCAGTTCACTGAACGCCCGAGATATTGCAGACCGTGATCATTTTTAATTTCATTCAATAGTTTTAAACAGTTCGCAGGTATGTTTACTTTCAAACGCTCCCTGCTATAAGGGTCTATAACCTGCGGTAGCTGTTCCTCGTGTTCATTGTTATGTGCAGAGGTTCTGTTCTGGTTGGCCATGTCGAATAGATCCAGTACACTATGAAAGTTAAATCCCAAAATGCTGTTAACCCGCGATATCTTGCAGTACAGGAACGCAGCCGTATATGTTTCAATAATGTAACATTGTAATATGAAAGGAAAAAGCTCGATACAATATTTGAAAATGTCCAGGGGGTATTAATATTGACGCTGTGGTTATGACCCCGAGGTAGGTTAGGTGGGTTATTTTGGGTGGTAGGTTATTGTCGTTGGTCACGTGTTTTATTTTTATTTTTATAATCATTGGTTTGCAATTTTGGTTAAATTGTCATTTTTTTATTTAAATTATCATTTTAATGTATATATGGGTTCCGTTTTTAAAATATAGTTTATTACAATTTAATTAAAAGTAAATTTGAAAATTATTGTAATTGTTTTAAGTTTTAAATTAAAACATATTTAAAAAATTATATATATATATATATATATATATATATATATATATATATA
>LPNX010329632.1:17969-59847 GCA_001517045.1 Pseudotsuga menziesii
ATAAAACTTTTAAAAATAAATTTTCCACTAAATAGATTTATAATATTCCATAAATTCTTAGAGTTTGTTTATTGTATTGGATATTAATTTAAAAAAAAAAAATTAAAAAATAATTATTACATGAGAAATGTTCAAGGGGTGTAGAATAGATAGTGAATGGATGTTTTGCTAAGAGACTCCTCTTAGAAACTCTCTTTGTATGGGCCTTACCAAAAATAATTATTACATGAGAAATAACACTTTGGTCTATAGTCTCCTATAAGGGAACACATTACATGTGGCTATATGATTTTAGCATATAAATCTAGACACTTAAACTAAATAATTATACTCTCAAAATCAAGTCAACAATCAACTAATCATGTAACAAATGAGATATTATAGATGGTTACACATAAACTAGAACCATATAAGAATACAATAATTATGTATTTTATTAGCTGTAATGAATGGAGGTGAACACAATATATAACAAAACAAATCTAGTTAGGTTAATAGGTTCTTTGAGGCGTAATTGGAGCAAAATACAGTTAGTTAGTCATCCACTCTCATCTAGATTTAGTTTAATTAAGACAAGCCTCCTCAATAACTAGTTTTGATGAGTGATGTGCAAGCAACTATGTGCATGCAAATCCCTAAAATCTTCCAACTAGGGTGCTTGGTGTTTATTAGGGATAGTTAGCGTCACTTAGACCTAGATAAATAGAACACGTCTAATCCTCAACTAGTTATAGGCTTAGTTACTCCTAAAATTAGGGAACAACTCCCCAAAATCAAGGAATGTGTCCTCAATTATAGGAATCCATCTTGGGGTGAACTTACATGGTCAAATTGAATTGGGTTCGGCTCACTAGAGTCATGAAGTCAAGGTCTAGGTTGTTAGGGTTATTTGCTATATGACCCCCTATAAGCAATAAAAAGTAAATAGTAAAAATGGATCCTCACAAAATCTTTGTAAATTTTGAAAGAGGGAAAAAACCACATGGAACCCCCCTCCCCCCCCACATAAAAGAGAATGTGAAGAGAGTGGCTTTAGGAACCTCTCTCAAAATATGCCTTCACTCCCAAAGAAACTCTCAACAGGGTGAACTACTTTGCGAGGAAGGGCTTTGTGAAGGTCATTGTAAACCTTTATGAAATCCTCCTTCCTTTGAAGTGCATGCGAATCCATTCACAAGAATCAAACACTTTAAAATCCTTGAATGGTGACTCTTGACCACCCCTTCCTTCAAATGGAGGAAACGCCTTATAAATTTTTTGCGGAACTTAGTGAACTATATAAGCAAACGTTGTAGATCTAAAGAAAGAGAACACATTTTAGAGGTCTTCTTCAACAAGAACTTGATCTGGAACAAGCTCTCCATTGTATTCTTCAATTTGAACTTGACTTGGGACAAGTTCTCCAAGGATAGAAGAAATTTGTAGATCGTGGCTTCTTTGGCCCTATAAAAAAGTCTTCTTTAGTTGAGTGGTGGATCATGGATGTGCATATGTCCTCGTAGTCCATATGTTGTGAAGCTTCTTCGGCCTCTTTCATCCACTCCCTGTATGTGAATATGTCCATGTAGGACATGTGTTATGAAGCTTATGGGGCCTACTTTAATAACATAGGATCAATAATATCAATTGTGTAGAAACTAAGATAAGGATATATGAGATCCATGGATGCAAATGAGCTCTTTGATGGTTGCAAATATCTACATGTAACCTTTAACAAGATTGGATCTAGCATATTAGCTATGTAGCAACTACGCTAGGGAGATAGGAGATCCATGGTTGTTTAGTGGGGACTTCTCCCCAACTACATGCAAAAGAACCTACCTTAGATCAGCCATATATAAGGATAGAGTTCATGGTGCAAGGGAGGAGCTCAATCTTAATTATTACAATAAGCACAAATATTTATTTTGTTTCTATTTTATGATCTAACTAGTAAAACAAAAATACAACATGCCTTTTAAGGATGTGATCCGGTGACTTCCACGGTTTTGGTCTCCATTTTTCTCCAACAAGGGTTGTCACCAAGAAAGGGATCAAGGGTTACACTGAGTGATATCGAATTGCAACGTGGGATGGTGTGGTGAAAGGTGTGAGAAGTGAGAAAGTCCAGAAATCAAAAGTTTTTGGAATTAAGAAATGATTGTGGGAAGACCTTCATAGTGTATTTATAAGATGATCTAGTATTTTCTTACCCATGGTATTGGCCCATGATTTTTCAGTGTATGGTATTTATCCATGGTTTTTCACCCATTCTCATTTTAGGCTTTTTTGGTCCATTTTGGGAGAGTGGGGGTTATGTTGCAATAAATGTCCAACTTCCCTGTATTATGTTTTGGACCAATTTTGGTGGAATTTAATTGTGAAGGTCAAAATGAAAGAAATAATGGTTGGATATGATGTATAATTATGGTATAGACCATACAGAGCTATGTGGAAATATTTTTTTTTTAACGGATTGCCGCCTGATGTATGAGGGAAGGAGCTCTTTGTATGGCCGACATACATCATACAATCAAGGGAGAAATGGTGACAATGGTGGAGAAATGGGAGAGAACCATGGAGGAGTCAAAGGCTCCTCATTTGAACTGCAGTATCTTTTGGTTTGTATTACTTCTCAAAAATGTATGAGCCACATATAATATCAGACATATAGATGTACAAGGCGAGCATATCAATGCTCATATCAATGTCTCAATACACAAATGGGGATCAACTCTCAAATAATGGAAGTCGATCAACACATACAATTGGAAGCACATAATGGTGCCCTAAATGGGAGGCTGAATAAAATACTGATATGAAGAACTGGTACATAGAAACAAATGGGATTCTCTTGGAATGTAATGTCGCAACAACTTATGCTCTATTGAATATGAAGGTGTACACAACTGTATGGACTCAATGACTTAGAGTCAGAATCTATGAGGTACAATAAATGACTTTGGATAATGTAGATACACGAAAGCATGATACTGGGAGGCTTCTGAACACTATCTCCAACACAACCCAAATATCACAAGGGAAATGAAACTGTATGGGTTCCAAAATAGACTCACCAATGTGCTAGAATTAGGTAACAATCACGATCTTTGACCAAGTAATGAAGGAACCAATACCCTGTACAAATCTCAATGGTGCGATAGTGTAATTGAAGTCGAGCACTTGAGACACAACCAACCCAAAATGAACCAAGGACTCCTTTCAAGTTTTCCAAGGAACTCACCAATGAGGTGGATGAAACCAAGATAGAGGGACCTTTGGTTCTATCCTATGGAATAGATGTGTTCATGTGAATAGAGAGAGACTTGCAACTACCAAGGAAATGAGGTTTCCTTGATAGAAGCATGAGGAGGACAACAAGAGATATGGAGTAATAATGGAATTGAGACACTGAATGGGGAATAGGGGTAGGGGAGTACGAGGGACTTAAACTTACTTTGTTCAGATTATAACAGTAGGGATGACCTGCCAGCATATGATACTAACTCATGGGGAGGGATTCATAGTTGTGTTACCTGGGAGATGACTATAATGGGAGATACTTAGGGAAGTAACTGGACAAGTGATATCCAAGGGATCCAAGGGAGACTCATCGCAGAGTACTCTGAACAAAGGAGACCCAATGGGGGAAATGTTTCCATAAAGTAAGCCTATATGCAATAAATGTGGGCACCAACAAGAACCATTTGGGAATTCTTGATAGTTTAAGAAGCTTGAAGAATAGATAGAAGTATGCTCAATATGACAGTATCTCATGGATTTTGTTTTATCCCAAGATGGTAAATGCTTGATGGTGTTTTCATGTGTAGAGAGTCTCAAAACATGAAGAAGATTCTAGTGGGGTCTCTTTTTCATACAATCATCTCCTATGTCCAAAAAAGGATAAAAGTGTACAAATGAGAACTCTCCCAACCGAAAGGGGAAGAGAGACTTCTTTTCTCTAGGTAGTCCAACCAGGAATAAAAATGTTAAACCTATACTGATTGGGCGGTCATTCAAATACTTTTACGAGCATGAATGAAACCAAGTTTTCTAGACAATCTTTTCTTTATGAGAAGGCTAGAAAAGAGTTTAAATACAATCCATAATTGATCTTCTTCGTAAGCTACCATCCCAATGTTCAAAAAAGAATAAAAGGATACAAAGTGAACCATTCCTAGCTAGAAGGTTCTAGGGAGGTCCTTTTCTTTAATTAGCCTACATAGTCTGAAAACGGGGATAAATGATGCCACATGGACACCCTTTCAAATACTTTAATAGGTGTGAAAGGAAGTAAGTGTGCTTAACGATCTTTTCATTCTTTAATGAGTCAAATTTTTTTTTAACAAAAGCTCCTTAATGGTCAGTCAAGCAAGGAGGAAGCGTTCAATGTGCCAAAAGAGGTGATGTTGAGATCATGGCTAGCGGGGAGAAAAATAACAGTGGAACAATAGCGGGGCCTACTTGCGGGATGGTGAATGGTGGTATCATAAGGGAAAGTTTGTAGTATGGATGGAATGGAGGGCTTGCAAACATGCCAATACATAAGGGGTTCGACTTTCCTAGTGGAATGCAAATTGATGTACATGTTATTGATGTTGATGACATATTGTGTGCATGTGCGGACATGGGACAACATCCTCCACTAGGATACAAGTGACGCAGGGGCAGAGTGGAGGGGTTAGATCCACCTACTAATGGGCAGAGAGGAGGAAACTAAGTGCTACGTTACACTGATTGTGGCTGGAGGTAGAGAGGTTACTAGAGGGATTCATCGACGATGGGTGGTAGTATATAGATGATGACTTGATCTCTGGATGGTACCAAGTCCCTCTTGAGTGGATAAATCTATTGAGGAGGATCGCAGTTTCTATTGAGTATGTCAGAGCGATGGCACAGGGAGATGTGCTAATGGAGGAGGAGATCTCAAATGAGGAGGAGACAAAGTCAGAGAGAACTCAGATCTAGATTAGCAGCATGTGGTGCTTCCCCCTAATGCGTTTGAGAATGGGGGATTTTTGTATGATATGTATGATGAGAAATCCTATGGTGCATCTCTTTTTTGTATTGATTATGATGTTATGATATGAATGAACATGGATGCATATTTATGTATTTTTATGTGTTTTATAAATCTCTTATTATGATGATGACTATGCCTATATGATGTATATGACATATGTATGCATGACTATATGATGATTCATAATGCAATTTATTTCCGATATGGGATGACAGATGTGCCATTCTCGAACGACATTATCCATTTGGTTCGCTACACTATTGAGACTTATGGGAACATGCAGGAATGAAATGGATTTGAAATTTCTAATCAAGTGTCTAGTGCACATGAAATTTCTGAAGAGGTATGGATCGTGTACCCAGTAGCAGTCATTCAACTGGGAGACAAGAAGTTGGGACTCTAGTAATACATCAAGGAGACGATTACCCAAGTGAAGGGAAGTGGTCAGGAGACCAACGACACCCTCATACTTAGCTTGGTTGTTGGTACTAATGCCAACACACCTTTTTTTGATATGGATCAACTCATGTGACATGGAATAAATTACCCACGCAGTCGAGGCGAGATTAGGATACCATCTACTTGCACCATTAGTGAAACCAACATAGAATGGAAATGTAGGATCCATATGGAATAACTAAGGAAACAAACTGTGAGAGTCATGGTTAAAATGATGTAAAACAAGAAAAAAAACTATGATAGAAGGGTATTCAGGTTGGTCAAATTAGGCATATAAACTCTTGAGGTAGAGCCCATTGCATGGATTCTTCAAGAGGCAACTGTTAGAGTGAGCAAGGAGATATGCCCCATTACCGATACATCGATGGATGACATAAGGACCATACCACATGGATTCAAGCTTCTCTTTTCCATTCTTATCACAAGCTTGATCGTAGACAAGGAAGAGGTCCCCCTCATTAAAGGTGCGTTGGTGGATGTGGGAGTCATAATGGAATTTGACCAGGTATTAGCTGCTTCCATCACTTGGAGAGCAACATGGTGATCCTCATCAGTTTGTTCAAGAATAAGTAGTTTTTTTTTCCAATGGTGAAGTATCAGGTATAATCTCGATGGCAAGGCAGAGTGATGAAATTTTGAATCCAATGGGAAGAACCAAATACACACCGTGGACTAAATGGAATGGGGTAAAACCAGTGGGAGTTTCAAGGATCTCTTCGTCGTCATGAAAGTGGCGCATGGATATATTAGAGGGATCTTTTGTGGTTGATGGGGGGAAAGGATGACTGGAAGTGGAAATCATATAGATAGTGTCATTGGTGTCCAAGGAAGTGGTCAGAGGGTGGATTTACTCAAGGACAATCATTTTGGACTCACGGGAGTGCTTGCGAAGGTTCATAAGGAGAGACCGATACTCGGGAAGGTTTGGGAAATGATGGGAATAATGACAGTATAGGCCACAAACTGCACATGACTTGTTTGTTCGTAGAAGTTTGTTCATAATCTTAGGGATGGTTGGTACATTCACAATTGGAGTGTCTTCAGTGTCAACTATTGTGTGCATTTGGTTGTGAAGAAATGAAAAATTGGGACAATTTTGTGTCACATGACTAGGGACATCGCATAAAGCACAAGTAGCAGGTGGATGTGGTTTTGCGGGGGATTTTGCTTCCTTTCCCCCAGTATTCATAGGAGGAGGGGATGCAGGAGTGGATGAATTAACCACTGTTTTTGTACTAGGAGGTTGACCTAACGTTATCTCAATAGGATGGATTGGTGTCAACACAATTTTTACTGCTGGGGTGGGATTGCATAAGTTAAGGTACCACATTGCAATGCCTAAAGTGAATCAAGGAAGGGTGAAGGTATCCATGACTAGTTTACTCATAATTCAAGAAGGTGGAAAGAGGAAGAGGATCATGTATATGGGAAATGAACCCCAATAATTTTCCTGGGTCTATGATTGGGGTTGCAGCTTAGATGTGATGGTGCACAAATATGATATGTCAGTCATAGAAGGAGGGGGTAGGAGGGACAAAAGGTGTCTGAAAAATGGGCATTGGTAAATAAGCATGTACCAATTACAAAGAGGGAGGGGATGGAAACACTATCGATGGTGGTGTCAATAATAAGGAGGGCATGCTCCATAGTGGTCGGTCATTTAGGATTGTAACACATTAATTGGTCGATAGTCATGATATTCCCATCGTGCACGAACATAAGTAGCCAAAATATGGTAGAAGTAATGAATCACATTGCATACATGTAACTATGTCCAAGGAGGAGGTTGTAATATAGTTGGGCGTTGACAACCTCAATGTCGATCAAAACTGTTTTTCCAAGAAAATCAATGGGGACATTCAAGAGAATGCATTATGGTTGAGTAGCATGGCCATCATAAGCATGAAGGGATGTGGTTGAGGGTTGAAGGGTTAGGGACCAGATCTTCTACCAAATGAAGGTTTCCACAACACAAGTGGATGAATGGACAAATTTCGAATGGTGGCTGGAATATGGAAGGCTACGAAAGATGGCATTTAGGGTTCTCCTTGATCCAAGTCGAAAGTGATCAATATAGAATAATAGGGGTCAATGCCACCTAGTGAAGATAACAAGTCTTTGTGTTGTGAAGGAAACTCTCTGAGGACTTCCAGAGTGGACATGGCAGAGGGAGACTGGGACAAGTCATTGACGATACTGTGATTGAGAGAATCTCTGTTATACCCAAATCATGTCACCACCATGTGATAAGACCTTTGACTTACATGTTTTCCCTTTCTACCAGCATTTAGAGTGGAAAACCCATGTTGTTTGTCAATTCTACATGAAAATACTTAGCACCATGCTTTTCCTATAAACCATGAGGAGTACCTTGCTTGCACCATATGTACCCTGTGTTCCATAAGCGGGGCCACCGCCTGTGGCCTTTGTTCCATAAGTGTTTCTTACCTAAACTGTTGTGTGATAAGAGGAGAAAAGAGGTACCTTGGGTAAAATGGGAAAAAGAGAAGTTTCTCAAGGCTTCTAGATCATGAGCCTTGTGTCCTCCTTTATCCCTATCATTGTGGGTCAATGAGCTTGAGATCCCCCATCATAGGATATTAGAAGCCACCTCATCCGCAAATCTCTCAACAAATCCTCTCCATTGAGTCTTATAAATACAAGCTCATGTCTATGGTTGATGGGGATAACTATATAGGTATTGTTATGATGTTGGATTGACCACTTGGCCCAAGACATTAGAGAGCATAGAGAGCAAAGTTGGAGCTTATGGAGATGAGATGTTGGTTTTATGTAGATGTCTTCCAACACTAAGGATTAATTGGTTGTAAACTTCTCCATACATATTAATGCAATCTGATTTCCATCCCACATTACCGTTGTTTTGATTTCACATGTACATGTTGTTAGATTCCTTAGTCACTAACATGGATAAGTAGATGATGTTTTGGTAGCTTTGATGTGTCTGCATGTTTGATATGGTTGCAGGTACACAGGTTCACTGTCGAAGCAGCATTCCAGGTGTCTAGGACATCTAGGGAGGGTCTTCATCCTTTGTCGTTCACTCATTTGTTCTGGATCTGAACCATTCAGACCAAAGGAACAACTTTTGTTTGCAGAAGGTGAAATATTCTAGGTTAAAAATCCGGTGACTCCATTAGGGAATAGATATATGTATTAGTTGATTTGATCTTCCTCAGTTCTTCAACTCTTGTCTGAATCCAGGCTCCATCTCCAACTCTCTTCAGTCAGATCTTCTATCTGACTCGGCGTATTTTGGTTTGAAACTTCCATATCTATCTAGATCTGAATTATTTTGACCTTTTATGCGCTCTTTTACAATCAATCTATCAGTTTTTTCCTTGATCTGATCTTTTTCTAACTTGATCTGTCCTTCTCCTTTGTGTTTTGTATCTATACATGGAACCTCTCTTATGTCGTTGGTGAGAAGCGGTGCCACCGCCTGAACCCTGTTAGCAGCACGTAGTGCCACCGCCCGAGTCCTATTATCTAGATGCGGTGCTTGTCCAGAACCACTCTGTCAAGACCCCTGCAGCGCGGTGCCAGGTAGGCCTTGTTCCAAGACCACTTTTTTCTCATATTTGCAAAACAATTGAGTTGATTTGCTTTCAGCCCTGCATTGTCAGGCTTATGTGTTAGAATCTGATGGTTGTGGTTTGAAATTTTGTGGTAAAAGATTAGTTTGATTGGAAAATTCAGAAGCTAGATTAGGCTTATTGATTGTTCATTCACTTCTGTGCTTGTTGGTTGTGATTGTGAAAGGAATTCTTGTTTTTTGAAAAGCTTAGGGTGTTAGTAAGATCTCTTTTCATTTATGTTATATAGACTAAAAGAAAAACTTTTGATTAACATCTTGGTTTCATTTTTTGTTTTCATAGAGATCTTCTTTTTGCTTCTTTAAAAAAGAAATTTTTTTACTAAGGTTAGGTTTTTATCATCATTGAGCATTAGACATTAGATCTCTAATTGGTCTCACAAGCTTTCAGGATCTTTATGTTCTTTTGTCTCTTATGCATTTAATACTATCTCATCAAAATAAAAATATGGTATCTTTAAGTTAGATTTGTCTATGTTTTAAGAAAAAATGAAAAATAGAGTGCATTTGCATGTAGTGTGCTTCTTGTTTTTCTTTTAGGAAAAGAGACTCTCCCCCTTGTTATTGCTTTTAGAAAAGAGAAATAAGATTGGAAAGTGTTGCTTGTCTTTGATTTTGTGTTCAAGATTGTTATTTGTAAATATTTTTGGTTTTGAAGCAAAAGAAAATACTCTCTTTCCCTTTCGTATACCAAACGATAAAGTGAAATACTTGCATACGCATATTGCATGGTTTTACTTTTTCTGTCAAAATTCCATGCATTCAACTAACCATCGAGTTTAAAATTAATGGTAGTTATAGGTTAAAATTTACATAGCAATTTGAGTGACAGGTTAGAGACATGTTTGGGCATTGTTATGTGTAGGAGCTATCGTTACTTATCTGCATTACATTCAGGGACTCGCGCAGTTCTTCCATGTAACGTCAGTATATCAAACAGCCTTTCACGTACCCTTGAGGTATATCAAAAGGCACTTCACATGATTGATTGTATATCAGAAGGTCCCTTGTGTATGGTTATGCATTAGACAACACTACTACCGATTTGAGCTCCCATGTACCTTGAGTATATCGGGAGACCCCACTAGGATACCTTATCCATCTGAGAAAAGCCCTTTGGCCATCTTGCTTGGAGCCATACACTGAAGAAAACATTCAGGGAGATTACTATGCACGTACCCTAGAGGTATATCGTGAGTGGCACCTTCTTGACAATCCTGGTGAGAGACCTAACTATCTGAACTCCTCCTGCCATTTAAGTTTGCTTGTTTAACCTATATCTTGAGTAGAGAAATTTTTTGTGTGTTTTCTAGTTTTTTAAGACCCCAGGTTAGATAGGAACTGTACAAACTTGATGAGCTAATATAGTCCAAAAGAGTATAGAGCTTGCCACTGTCACGTCCCCGTCCCTCAGACTGGCGAAGAGGACGCGACCAACATCAAAACACAACCGGGAAAACAACCCTATGAACATAATCAAAATAAATCAATGCTGGAATTAAAACTTACAAACATACACAGATGCAGAATGAATCAACATTCGGTGGAAGCAACACACATACATTTCCAACATAAGCATGTTCGTCATAATTCATGAAACGGTAGATTAAATTGTAGAGAGGAATTAGCAGCAGCACTTATCTGTTGATGAAGACTTCACCCGCAACCAGCTACATCTCTGCAACGTTCCACCCAACCATAGGCCAGCGTGCTCATCAATCTCTCAGCACGCGTCCACCCCCGAGCTGGGCATGATTCCTCAAGGACTAAGGGGACAATGCAGGCTTACACGTAGCCAAGGGGACAAAAAACAACAAAACCAAATACCGCTGGGTTTAACAGGCCTTCAACAAGTGACCAAGCCAGCACCATCCAAGGGACAACCACTGCATACCAGCAGCCAAACAACCCTTCACAGCCCTGTGAAGAAGGCAAAACAACTAGGAAAAGATCCCAAGCCAAGGGTGAGACACAGCTCAAATCCAACCACACTGCTGAGTTGTTCTTGGCCCTAATGTGGCCAAAAGAACTCAGCCACAACACCCAAAAGATGATTGCATCCATAGCCCACAAAGGTTAATAAACAACATTCCCAGCATAACCATAGAAACTCAAACGTAGACCCCAGCAGAAAACGGCTCACCATGAATACACAGTGGTCCAAAACGAAATTGGACACCACAGCCAACAAAAACACAAGGAAGACAACCACCCCAAAATGAAAACAGTGAGCACAGCTCTCTCATGGGAAAATCGACCTCAACAGTCTGTGCGTGAGGAAAATCTTGCACCCAATAGCAAAATACACGGGAAAGACATACCCGATTTCTGCATGAGGATTACAGCCTGCGCGTGAGGGGAAAATAGTCTCTCTCTCTGCGCGAATCAACAGGCCATCGGGAGGATGAACAAACCTCTGCGTGAGGAAGAACAGACCAGCTATGAGAGCAACCGACCATAGGGAGAATGAAGACCAGCGTGAGAAAAACGAAGGTTCTCCACTAGGCATGCGTACTATCCAAACTGACAGCAGCCTGCCAAAACCCATGTTTTCCCATGCCCACGTTTCCTCATGCAATAACTGCCCCCAACTAGCAAAGTAAAGACATTGAAGAGGTTGGGTGAGACAAGGAAAATCAAACAAGGAAAAAGGTGGCAACCACACAAGGTGGTAACATATGGGTTTCCCCCCCCCATAGACTAAGGTTTGACATCCCCACCCCTTATCCTTTCGAACCATGCCCTTTTCATTCAACGTTGCACTGCCGTAGCTGGTTGTGGTTTTAGTTTATTTGATGTGCGCGTTTACATGATGCCGAATTATAATGTGCCTTATAGCATGACATACCATCGGCAACTATCCCTATTGCCGAAACATACACAACCAAATTGATGGTGGGGATTTTTCCTTGAGATCCCCACCATGATTAATTACATTATACACATCATGCAAACGGGGTCAAAACCGGGACATTACAGCCACTTGATTTTATTTCTGTTTTAGGAGAAAATCCAATGGAAGCTATCGACCAAGGAGCTACTACCACCTCCCAAGTGTGAGATAATGTGGGTGCAGAAAGTGGATGACCATATCTTTCACACTTGCCTCCCTTAGTCGAACAACCATATCAGGGAAATACCTCATTCCATTCTCCCATAGAAGGTCATGTTGATGATACTACCCATCCGAATTATGCTCCCAATGCTTCATTTTGGGATACCTCTATAGGACAGGCCATTGCCTCATTTGGCACCCGATTAAAATTTTCTGAAGAAATTTCTCCAGATGAAGAAGAACATAGACAATACCAGGAAGCCATTCTCCATGCACAAGAGATTGAGAAGAAAATAGATGATATATTGGGCACACCACCACCATGCTCCGCAACTGTTCCTGTGGGATATCATTCACTTGCTGATTCTATGAGACCCATTGAACCAATTATAGATCAAACAGTGACTCCACACAACCTAGGTCAAACTTCCAACCCCACCACCTCCTATATTATGTCTATTCCCAATCCTCCCAGGTCTTCTACACCTGGGGTTCAACCTTCAATTCCTATTTCATCATCACCTTCTAGTGTTGGGGGGCAACCCCTGACACGACCTACATTATTTGGCACCGAAATTGTATCTAGTCAAGGACAGACCTCTAGTATAGAACAATCTATAGTTTATGTCCCTCCCACCCATATTAATATGGTTAATCCCCCATCAAGTTTAGGTCAGCCCTTAGGGGCACAACCTGTAACCACTCAATCCTCTGAGGGTTATGGTTATACTGCATTTGTAGGAAATATTAATTAACCACCCAACCCTATAGGAATGCATTATGCAGGAATTGCATACCCTAGTAATATTTTTACGCCATGGGGGCAACCTAACTGGTCTTACATTCCAGCTGTGGGGGGGATACCTATTCATACTGCGGGAGGTGCTGGAGGACCGCCTTATGGAGGTCCTCCCCCTAAGGGGCCTAATGGTCCTAGGGGGCCTGGTGTCTTCCCTCCTTACGGTCCTATTGGTCTTGGCGGTCCTCGGGGGCCTGGTGGCTCTCCTTCTAATGGCCCTAGAGGGTTTGGTAGCCATCCCCCTAGTGGTTATGGTGGCTCTGGGGGTTTACCCCCTAGAGGTCTTAGAGGGTCTGGTGGTCCACCTCCTAGTGGTCTTGGTGGTTTTAATGGTCCTGGTGGTCCTGGAGGTCCTGGTGGACCTAACGGTCTTGATCCCAAAAATAAACCCCCCATGGGCAGATTTCCTGGTAGTTATTCCTCACAACAACCTATCTATCAGTCTATTTATGGTCCTACTGGTACATATATGCCATATCATTATTACCAGTATGTGCAACCTAACCATCAGTTACCTTTCGTAGCAATTTTGGACTTGCCTGACTTGTCCAAGTTGATTAATGACCCCATTCGACACAATCCATCATGGTCTCCCATTTCGGTAAAGTTACCATCGAAATTTCCAAAGTTCGATGGGAAGCAAAGAGACGATTCAAAAAACCATGTCATGACATTCCATCTGTGGTGTTCTTCAAACTCCCTCATGGATGATTCAGTTCGGTTACGACTTTTTCAGCAAACTTTGACCGGTATAGCCGCAAAGTGGTACATTGAACTTCCACAACATTTGTTTGTGGATTTTGGCTCCTTGGCAACCGTGTTTCTTACAAACTTTCAGCTCCGTATCCATTATGAAATGGGTACTGATCTCTTAACTTCTCTGCGATAGAATACCTCCACCCACATATCCGATCATATCCATGAGTGGAGAAGGTGGAGAAGGATTATTAAGGCCCATATTCCGGATCATTTAATAGCTGATTGGTTTACCAAATCTTTGTTGCCTCTAGTTGCTCGATATGTGGCTATGGGTGGTGTCGTTACTAAAGAGAAAGCCATTAGTTGAGCCCAGTATCTAGACTTGGTCTATTCCCAATCTGGAACTCTTTATGAATTGATTCCTCAAGCTCCTCGGCCAAGCACCGATCCTGTGAAGCCACCAACAAAATTACCTATTGATGGGATTATTGATTCAATCCAGTCCCTGTCAGTAGCGAAACCTGCCAAGCAACCCCAGACTACCACCCCTACTCATTCAATTCCTAAGGTTTCCACCGAGGTCAATTCTATTCAAAGTACTCAAACCTCGGGCAATAATAAAAAGAAGGGTAAAAATAAGAATAAAAAACCTAGAAGCCAATAGGAGAATCCAAGACCAACCAACAATGATAACAATAAAGGGAAGAGAAAAGAAAAATATCCCATTCTGCTATGTAGAGGTGACCATTTCACAAAAGGGTGTCCCCACAGGGACGAAATGTCCCAATTTTTGAAATCAAATCCCGCACCCGCAGTTCTCACGAATCCTTTTCCTTCTCAACAACAACTGATAGACCACATGTCTAATCAGGGTAACTCTAGTTCATCAAAGGAAATTCATATGATGCCCTCGGATACCATTAGTCTACAAACTTGTATTCAGAATTATGACAAACTCGTAGACAAGAAAGAAGACCACTCTTCTTCAGGGAAAGCTCCCTCTACTAGTTCTCCGGAATCCTTGTCTACTGTCCCCTTAACCATCGAGAACCCTACTCTTGACATGATTTTGTGTCCACCCAAGAGTACTCTTAGGAAGTCTATTTTTAACCGTAATTCTTGAGTTGCTCAATTTTATAATGTATTTGAAGATATTGCTTAGGCACCTTGTGCAATGTCTACCTTAGAAGTACTCTAAAGTTGTCCTATACAACGCAAAAATCTATTAATAGCATTAGGATCTTTAGACCTGGATAATACTAATTTGATTCATTTCAATATTGATAACTATAAGTCTAGAATACCTCATAAAATTTATTTTCAAATCATCATGAAAGTAGTTGGAAATAAAGTTTTTAGAATTGTTCTAGATGAAGGAGCTTTGACCTCGGTTTTGTCTCTGTCTTGTTGGAAAGCTCTCGGTTCTCCTGAGCTTGTAACATCACCTACGACTCTGAAAGTCTTTTATGGATGAGTTTTCCAGCCCCATGGTCTCATATCATCCCTTGCAGTCGAGCTTGGGGGAAAAAATGTTTCTATTCAAGTAGAAGTAGTATATGCCCCGTTAGATTACAACCACCTTCTAAGAAGAAATTGGTTTTATGCCATGACTGCTGTCGCTTCAACAGTATTTTGAATAGTCCAATTTCCACATCTAAGGAGAATTGTTACCATTGACTAGCTTGATTTATGTACGCTAGATGTTACTACCTCTACAGATAATAACATCCCTACGTTAGGCCAGTCCCCTCCTCCCATAAGTCAATTGGGGTAGGCATGTTGAAGTATTCATCCCTTATGGGGATTTTTCCATCCACTCCTCCTAACATGAATACCACGACAATCCATTTGATTGCGTCATTTGACCATGATCCTAAGGGAAAACAAGTTGTTGAGCCCACCTCGTTGAGTCCACATGAAGCAATTTATGACACCATTAAAACCCTTTCTGATGATGACACTGATGACCTTCATCTAGTGGCTTCAGATCCTTACCACTTACCTTACTACTTAGAACCATCTCTTCTTGTTCTACGTTATCTCTCTAAGAATTTTCCTTCCAATGAATCCATTATGGAGATCATGAGTATGGATGAGTCCATTTGGGAGGATCACCATCATAGATCCATGTTCCTCCCCAACACTAGTTTGGTTAACCTTGATTATGCATCCCTGTTTTCTACTGATATTGTCAATGCACCCCAAAGTCCCATATTGTTGCAAGACACATATTCTAAAGGAAACCTTTGCAACATTACTCAGACGAATCCGAGTCACATATCAACCAAGCCTGGTACCATCGAGCATGTTCATGTTGGGAAGAACTGCTTGGCAGATGAATCTAAAGCATATAAGGCACTTTTTAAAGAATTTTGTGATATTTTTGCCTGGTCCTATGAATAAATTCAAAGGATTGACCCATCCATTATGGTCCACGAGATTAAAACCTATCCCACGGTTAAACCTGTCAGGAAAAAGCTAAGGCAAGTCCATCCACGGAAGGCTGCAGCTATTAAAGCTAAAATAGAGAAACTTCTCAAAGTTGTTTTTATTTATCCTGTACCCCTGACAGAATGGGTATCGAACATTGTCCCTTTTAATAAAAAGTAGGGCACCATTGGAGTCTGTATCGACTTTAGGGATTTGAATAAAGTTTGTCCCAAGGACAACTTTCCTACTCCTCACATCGATCAGATTATCGACAACTGTGTTGGAAGTGTCATCTTTTCACTCATGGATGGCTTCTCTGGCTATAATCAGATTGACATATTACCCACCGATCAGCACAAGACGACATTCGGTTTCCCATGGGGAACCTTTGCATATAGGAAGTTACCTTTTGGCTTGAAAAATGCTGGAGCCACATTCCAATTTGTGATGTCCTATGCATTTCATGATATTGAACATATTGTTGAACCGTACCTTGAAAACCTTCTTGCTCATTAACAACAATGGGAGGACCACCCTGGTCATCTTAGAGACATTTTCCTAAGATGTCGTCATTACAATATACGGCTCAATCCACATAAATGTGTTTTCTGCATTGAGACGAGATGTCTGTTAGGATTTGTGGTCTCTAAGGATGGCATCTGGATAGACCCCTTGAAAATTGCCGCCATTTTATCTCTACCAACCCCAACCAACCTCCTTGAACTCCAAAGTTTGCAAGGGAAGTAAAACTTTCTCCACCGTTTCATGTGTAATTTCATAGAGAAAATGCACGGTTATATGAGTCTCCTTAAAAAGGGGACCCCGTTCTTTTGGAATGACCAAGCCCAACATGCCTTTGATAATCTCAAACACGCTCTGACTCATTCATATGTGATACACCCCCTGGATTATTCAAAGGACTTTCTCTTGTATATTGTTGCCTCCGCTACTACCATTGGTATGGTTTTTGTGCAGGAAAATCCCAATGGCCAGGAGCACGTGATTTACTGTGCTAGTAAGAATCTTATGGATTTTGAAACTAGATATTCACACTTGGAGAAGTTAGCATTGGACACAGTCATTACTGTACAAAAATTTCGTCACTACATTTTGCTCCGTACCACCACTATATTGGTAGACCAGAACCCTATGTATTACATCCTTACTCGTTAGGTGCTCGGGGGCAAGTACTCCCGATGGATAGTCATACTATAGGAGTTTGATCTGGAATTTGCCAAAGCCACATCAAAGAAATCCTTGGTCTTTTCCAAGCTCATGTGTGATCTTCCCTATGGTTCGATGGAATCTGAGCCCAGTGATTCATTTCTAGATGAATTCATGTTCCTGATAATCACTACCGATCCATGGTATGTAGATTTTATGATTTATCTCCAAACACAAAGATTTCAGCCACATCTATCCCATGATGATCGTCGACGTATCTGTCACCATGTGAAATACTACCTCATCCTGAATGATACCTTGTATAGACATGGGATTGATTCTATTCTCTGGCGATGCCTAAGTTTTTGCCATGAAAACTCTACGCCATATTATCCACAAGCTAATGGTCAGGTAGAGGCCATTAACAGAGTTTTGAAAACTATGCTTCGTCGGATGGTTGGAGATCATAAATCCAACTGGCACCATGTTCTTTTCTCCACTCTTTGGGCTTATAGGACTTCAGTGAAAACAGCTATTGGTTTCACACATTTCTAGCTTGTCTATAGACTTGAAGCGGTCTTACCAGTTCAATGTCAGATTCCATCCTTGAAATTTGCCGTCGAACTTCTCCTAGACACTTCCAAAGAGGAATAAAGATTTTTGTACTTGAATAACCTTGATGAGACTCGAAGATATGCTGCCTTGGCTAATGAGGCACATAAGAAACGCATCAAGGTGCAATATGATAAATTTGTCCAACCTCATCCCTTTAACAAGGGAGACCTAGTTTTGACTTATGATTAGAGATATGACAAACTAGGGAAAGGAAAGTTTGAGTCCATGTGGTACAGTCCTTTTGTTATTTTTAAATTTTTAGAGAAAGGGGCCTACGTGCTAGTAGACTATGATGGAATCCCTTTAGGGAAACCTCGCAATGGGTTGTACTTGAAGAGGTACTATTCCTAGGTCTTTCCTAGATAGTATCTTGTATATATGTATATTGCTTGAATTTCAGTGTGCTTTGAGTATTTTCAATATGGTTTTTAGTTTAGTGTCCGTATCTGTTTATGCCATGTTTTGGTCATGTAGAGTAGATGGATTTCTATGACTTCACTGATGGTGCTTTCCACCACACCTTCAATCTCGCCTCAGTTACTTGGGTCCTCTATTTACCAGCTGAATATTTGGTAAGTTCAGGAGTGGTTTATATTGGTCCCACTACCAACAATATCGTTGAGTATCAAGCAGTCATAGGTCTTTTGACTGAAGCTACCTCTTGTTGGGCACCCTATATGCAATTTAATTGAAGCTAACATACAGAGTGTTCAATATTTATTTTCAACCTAGGGAAGTCTTTTATTTCAAGGATAATATGTACTATATATGCTTAAACACTAAATTGATGTAAGTAAATGGTCCTACTTCCTATTCAGCCACTCATCCCATAATCTACTTAATCTAGTTTACTATCTCAAGAATACAACCATAAGTACCTCTTACGATTCTTAATCTAGAATTGAAAGATTCAGGAAACAAGATCTAGATTACTTTTGCAGAAAATGAAATCTTGATTGTCAAACCATCTAATGATCCACCTAGGTATGCTGATTAAGATATTCTAGAAACCCAAAGGACATGAATTGAATTCAGCTGTTCTAGAAATTCAAAGTACAGGAATGAAATTCTGCAATTATAAAAGCAAAGGAACAAACTGCAAAGATCTATAGAAACAACAATTGAAAGAACTAGGGATGAATGAGGCTGTTATAGCTATCACATAGTTGCATAAGGGACAATTACCTATACAGTCGAGTGTCACACCATACCACTGCAATCTTACGAGGAATGAAATTATTGTTAATCCAATTACACCTTGTAAATCAATAATTGTTGCAGCTTAATATGAAGAAAGGAAATTATCACACAATCACACAATAGAATATATACCTAATTAACTTAAAAATCCTTGTGGGAAGGCAGGCCCAGTCTTGGAGATGCTGGAAATCACACACATTAAAATGCTGAGATCTGAAGTAACTGCTTGTGTTAAAAAGGGTAGATGAATCGCGCAACCTCAATCACAGCTGATTCAATAATTTAGTTAAATGTTCAACAACCCCTGGCTTAGAATAGATCCCCATATTTATACAATTACAATCGTAACATCCTTGTCCTATTACTAAAAACCCATGAAGATCTCTGATCTTCAGGCTACCCTAATTACAATAAATTGTTATAGTCATGGGAGGATGAGAGTAGGAGATATAGGGAAGCTGTTATTCGACCCAGAAATAAAGATCTTGTTTGATTGTGAAGACATCGCATAGATTACAGCTACTTTTGAGTAGTGGCACACTGTTGCCTCCAAATCTGACGCAATATGTTGCATCTACCCTTGTACAACTTGCATGGACTAATACATTGGGACCTCATTCTTTGGCAACGATGGAATGGATGGTGATCAGCTTTAGTAATGAATTTCCATCCCTTCTTTGGCATGTTCGGCCCGCTCCACCTGTATTCTCTATATCTCAAAATATCTTTATAAAAATTGTTTACCCAAAAATCCCCCACATAGCTCTCCATGGCCTACACCACCCAAGGACACTATCTCACAAAACTCATTTCACTCCATAAGACCTTCTATTTTACCCCCACACCTCCAAAAGAGCCCAAGGATGAAGAAAAGGGCTAAAACCCCAAACAGGAGCCCAAAATAGCCCCCTAGGAGCTAAATCCCTAAAAAAGGGGCTAAAACCATAAAAGGGGCTAAAGTTAGGGTGGAAGGGGCTAAAGGCCCAAAAAAGGGGCTAAAGCCCTGACTAAGGGCTTAAAACCCTGTTACCACCTAAGTTGTACTTAGTGGTTTTTTATCAAGTGAGCCCGGTGAACCGAGAAAGGAAAACTTGTTCAGACTTCAGAAGACCTATGGAAATACTTCTAGGAAGTGCTTGTTGTATCATATCACATGTTCATACCCCATGAGGGAATTGTAATAAATGTTCTAGCATGATAGTGTCTGTAAAAGACTCCGTCTCTTAGAATTTATTTGTCAATCCGATCAGCCCAGGGTGTTTTTTCCCTTGGTTATTATTGGTTGTTGAACAAACGACTGATAATTTCTGAGTTTTTCGCTCCATACCTCCAAAGTTGGGGTGGTCGGCTTGGCATTTAGGCCTATTGAGGTTATTAGAGTCTATGTGTCAATGTATAAACATGCTAGACATCATTTTTGAGTCATATGAACATGTCTAAGTCCCCCTAGGTGTTTTTCAATTTTTCAATTTTTCAGTTTTTTTTTCAGTGTTTTTTATTAAATTTTTTTTTTTCCAAAACTTAGGCTATTTTTTAATAGTTTAATTGGAAAAATGGATTTTGTAATAAAAGTGGGCCAAATAATCAGTTTCAGTCATGTGGGTGCTCATTTTCAAGCTAAGAGCACCATGTAAACCCATGGACCCATTGTTTCCTAGTTTTGAGTGATTTTCCATCACTCAGGTCAGAAAGCCCAAAAAATCAATTATTGATTATTTTAATTAATAAATTGATGAATAATGGAGCAAATCCAAAATCAATAAATTAGTGGATTCTCAGCCAATTTGATTGAAATCAGTCAGATCTGAAGCAGATTGACTGGATCTGACAAATCCTTGACTGAAGGAGGTGATAAAATCAGATCCAGAGTTGATCTTGAGCATCCTTTATGGGGAATTTCTCCCTCCCTCTCTCCTCAACGCGTTTTGGCTCATCTGGATGAGTTTTGGTGGATGCTTCAACGAACAGGTTGAGGTGTTAGTCAGATCAGCTCTCCGATTGACAGTTGTACTCAGTGAGACTCAGATCTGGCTCAATTAGACACAGATCGGGCATTGATGAACTCTTCATCAGTTGATTTCACTTGATTCCATGAGGATTTGTGCCCCTCCTTGGGCTAGATCTATTGTATTTTGTATATAACCAGGCACAACCACCTCTTCCAAGGGAGTTAGAACTGGGATTGAGGTGTTGCTTCTATTGTACTATTGTAATTCTTCATTTGAAATAAAGAAAAGCTTTGGAGGCAATACGGTGTGGTTCCATTACATGTGTGGATGATTATTGCCATTGTTTTACTGAGGTAACCTGTATATGTGGTCATTTTTTGCTAATTTCTTGTAGATCTGTGGTTAAGATTGGTAATTAGCTTATTACAATCTTGATAGGAAAGGTGTTGTTCAATAAGTTTATTGACTGTCACTCTCCTTTGATGGATGTTTAGAGATCTAGATTTAGCATGTCCTATAAGCTTATATGCATGTTATCTTGAATCTATTTGTATGTACTAATCGGATCTCACAAGTTTCTTGTCAAGTTCTTTGATTTCAGCCAAGTTGCAGGTTCATAGTTTGGAGAGGATGCTGATCTAGTTTGTTTCTTCATTCTATTAAAAACCTTCCAAAAGGAATAGTCCCTTGACATTCCACCTAAAATCTCCACTGTGGATCTTCAAGGAAAACAACACTTTTCTCCTCTTCTTCCTCCCTCAAAATCAACACTTTACCCGGTTACTTTTTCAGTTCATAGCTATGATTTCATTTGGATATGTTTCATCAAAGTAAAATATACATAGATCTAATATTTAATAGCTCATATCCTATATCTTGCACTTAAAAAAGTTTCATAAGCATCCTATATCTAGCTGTAGGGAAATCGTCTTTTTTGCATGAATTTTAAAGAAAACTTGTAGATCGCATGCATTATATTTCCTTTCGCTGTTATAAAATTTAATATTTTGTAATATTAGTGCACTTTCATTGGATGCACAAACAGCAAGCCAAGATCCCAAGGAAATCTTGCTTTCCTCGGTTCCCTTTCGTTTGTTTTAGCTAGTCTTAACTTCATTTTTTCTTAGATAAGGTAGGCTGATCCAAAGGTACTCTTAAAGTGATTTTGGGAATTTTTTATTCTAACATGCTTGCTGTATTTTAGCATGTCTGACAGAAAATAAAGGAACCTGCTGTCTGAAGTGGCCTCAGGAGCATTCAAATCCCCCCAGGGGTCTCCCTTTTCGCTAAAACATCTTAATTGTTTTGCAAAATTGTAAAAACTTGGTTTCAACCTGTATAAGGAACAAGAAAGTTCTGATTTATTAGTGCTTTGATATTGTAACCACTATAATAAAATCATTCTTTGAATAGGCTCTTTCGAGCTTATTCCCCATCCCCCTTGGGGGGATTCGCATCAGTGCCCTTTTCGTCTTTTTTTGTTTATTTCTTTTTTACTAGAATTGATCTAATTTGTAGGGTAGTATATTTGATCTTGTTATTAATTCCATACTCCATATCTCACATTTCAAATTAATCGTAATACTTACCCCATGATTTCCCGATTGACCTGAAAAGGGAAAGAGATTCGTGGTAGGATTAATTAAGAAATCTAAATTGTGTAGTTGTTTTATTTTTATCATTTGTTTATTTGCAAATTTAAAATTAACCCCTCCTATATTCCTCGATTGAGATCCACTTGGATCGAAAGAGGTTCTTGGAGGCTTTTCTTTTAAACAAGAACATCCAGTTTAAAACTTACTAAAATTGACAAGACTCCAGTGTCTATGGTCTGCACTTAGCTGTGGTTTGTCTGATCAGTCAAGATGTATCAAAAGCACTTGGGTGACTAGCATAATTAGGAATCACCCTCCCCAATTGACAAACCTTCAGGTGAAAATCCAACACCTCGATCAAACCTTTACGATGGCAAAATACCCAAAGGAAGCGGGAAATTTTGAAAGGCGACCTCGGGGCACCGATCTCTGTCACACCCTAATGGGTGCATTACGAAAAATAGCCCTAGAGACTCCATTTCATCCCACATATTCCTTGCGGGTAGTCGTGAAGGTTTTGTTTTGGACATACTCCAAGTACTCTCGGGTATATCTGGAGTCCCCCCTTCGCCTAATTTAATCAATTCATACTTCAATTTTAACTTAAAATATACTGAGATGCAATCGCAAAAAATTCACTCCAAGCACATGCAAGCACATTGATCTTATTGATTTGACTCCATTCTAAGGCACTGGTCATTTTTGCTTTATATATATATATATATATTGTGTATCAGCTGTGTGCTTTTGTGTGTTTATCTTTGTATCTTGTCATCTTTAATTATCTATAGTTAAAATGTTCAAACTCCTAAATAACTGATTCAGTTTAACATCACCACACTAAGAAATCATCCTTAGTAACTTAATAGGGTCTACCCCCCTTGGCTTCGTTAGGATTTGAGCATAAACGGAGGAGTCAAGAAGAAGGTGACAGACTTGACTCGAGACTTGCCCCCAAGGACACACTGAGTGGCTTGAATATTTCTGCCACGTGACCCAGGTGTGTGAAAAGGAGGCAACAAACCCTAAAACCCCTTGGAAAAGCTATAAAAGGAGGGTGGGGGGTCACTCTCAAAACACTTCTCCCATTTCCTATTGCTACGCTACCTGTGGATGCTTTGAGACCTTTGCCTCTCAAACCACCCATACTCCCTCTCTTCCATCTCCATCCCCATTTACCCATTGCTCCCCAACCAAGAGAGGTTCTCCCAAAAGCTTGGGGATGGTGGACCATTTCCACCAGAGAAGGTATACCATGTTTTATTTATGTTTCTTAAATGTTTAATATGCTTTGCTTTCTAACCCTTTTCCCCATTTCCAGGTTTTGTTTTTCTTTTTAACATTGTCTTGCAGGTTTTTCCATTGTAGCTTAGGTTTATTTTGCGGTTTTAAGGAGGCAGAACCCTAACCCATTTTCTACAGAGGGGTTCACAAAGCTTCCACTTCTTATTTCTGCTCTTGCTTATGATTTATTTTAGTTATGGTTTCTGTCACTAGATTAGCTTAATTTATTGTTTTGTTTACTTGCATTTCCATTTCATTTTTCCTGTTTTCCAATAGTAGAAACCTACACTTGTGCCCTATAGGCACAAGGGAGTCATTCCTGCTCCTGCAGTGAGGAGAAATCATCACTACAGCTTTGGCGACCATACTAGGTTGATCCCATAGGACCCCTGGGCCAAAATTTCAAGTTTTCAAGTTTTTTCAATTTTACCCTAGTTTTCAGAAATATTATGTTAAATATGTTTTAAATCTTGTTTATTTCCTGTTTTAGTTAGTGCTGAAGCCTTTGCTAGGCCCAACCAAGTCAGACTGACCCAAGTACCAGTTACTGTTGGCTAGATCTGACCTTGCCTCGCCAAAAAACCCCCTTTTGGATCAAGGCGCTCTTATCGGGGCAAAAGGTGAGACTGGTGTGCTCTTAATGAGAAAATAGGTGCGTTCAGGGCGCACTTAATCCCAATTTAAGTGCGACTTTAGCCTAGAAACTTAGGTTGTGACTGTTTTTGCATTCGGTGCGACCCCCTTGCTCATTTCTGAAAAAATCTCACGCCCCCCTCTCTAGATTTGGTCAGAAATGTGCAGCCTATTACACAGAAGTTGAATTTAACTTTAATTGATAGTAATTTTCAATTTCAGAGGACTATTAGCATGGCCCAGCCGCCTTTGTCCACCATTGCAGGTCATTTTCAATTCTAGTTTGTATTTTCTGCAAATCAATCCATGAACAATGTGTAAATGTTAAATGAATCATTAAGGCTTAATAAAATGAACTAGTCTAACTAAAAGTAAATTAAAATTAACCATCTTGCTTCCCCCTTCCTCCTCTACCCAGTCATCACCCTCTGGGGTATTCTAGGATACGACAAAGGGTAAGCTCATATAGATCTAGGAACTCCATGATATTTTTCCCAAACGAATAAAACCGGGTGACCTGGAAGGTAGAGGGGGTAGAGAAGGAGGGCTTCTAACAGCACTAAGAGTCCTCCCTGTTGACCAACCTAACATCTGGGATGTGACCTGAGGATCTATGGATGGGCTTAGTCCCATTGTGTTGAGAGCCCAACACCTTCTCTTGGTTTGAAGAAGAATATCATTGAGAGGTAGACATTTAGTTAGGCAAGAAATCAAGGGTTAATAATTGTACTTGTTTACAAATTTTTGTTTATGCTTGCATACAAAACCATGAAATGAACTCTACCATGAGTTCATAAACCATATTGTAGCAACCAAATACTAGAATAAACAAGCAAACCAACACACCATACCAAATAATTAACCCAACTCAGTTCATAACATTGAGTAAGCCTTAAAATTTACCAAATGTACACTAAGTTCAATCAATTCAGCAGTCTTTGAGGACATAAGTCCCTGACTACTTCAACTATGGGAAGTACTTGGGCCTTTCCCAGAAACTAATTGTGAGGAGTACCACAGGAACCCCAAAGTAGCTGGCCGCTGAGAGGAATTGCCAAGCAAAATGGGAAATGACCCCTTCTGATTGAGTAGAATCACCTGTGAGGAACAAGTCAAGTGCTGTCTTTTGGCAGTCTTGGTGGCCAAGAGATCACCTTCACCCAATAGGAATCTATTGAAACTGGGGTCCAAATCTCATACCCACTAGTTTCATACACAAAAGCGAACACAATTGATCCTCCATGATCTTCCTCACACCTAAGAGATGAACCACCACCATTTGGAACACTAAGTTAGCACCGTCGTAGCCGTTCTCAATGATCTCCCACACCATCAGAGGGCCACACAACCTCTGATTTTGATTCAGACCCATATCAGTCTAAACCAGACCTGCACACCGCACCTTCTAGCCCCATGGCCAATACAAACCTCGATCCATTTTCCGGCCTAACCTTAGCAAGTGGATCCATGTCCACATCACAACCTATCACCCACAACTTGGCAAGTGGCCCAAGCACAGTCATGTAGACTATCATTAGCCAACTGCCACCACCCATAGTGACCATCCAAGCTGTCCCAGTGGTAACACACGGGGGTAGTGGCCCCTCCACACACACTACCCCCCCTGCCAAATAGGGGGGAAATACACCGACCACCTACATTGCCCCTACTCTTATACATGGGGGAAATGTACCCACCACCCAGTACACCCCCCACAAAACACTTGGGGGCATTGGCCCATCTGTAATGGTGCCACCGCAAGAACCCCTAGCCATGCAGATGCATTATGCACCTGCAAACCCCACCACCATCGCAGCCCCATCCCACATGAACTTGGGGTCAAATATGCCCTTCATGGCTCGGATGAACTTGCCTGATTTGGCTAGAATAATAAATGACCCCATCTACCACCAAGATTTCTAGACACCCATGTCAACTAAGCTTCCATCAGACATCCTGAAGTTTGAAGGAAAAACAAGGGAATGTCCCCAAAACCACATAATGACATTTCATCTATGGTGCTCATCCAACAACATTGTAGATGACTCCATCGTGCTGAGGCTATTACAATGCACCCTTACAGGTGCCACGGTCAAATGGTACATCAAGCTGCCACAAGCCAAGTACCCTGAATTCAACTCCCTAGCCTTCATATTCCTACAGTATTTCCAACTCCCTGTCAGATATGACAAGGGGGTGGAGATCCTGTTATCTTGCTGTCAAAGCACTGCCACTCACGTAACTGACCATATCCATGAGTGGCGGTGATGTTGTAGCTTATGCAAAATCCAACTATACGACACGACAAAACATGCTAACGTCATCCCTGCAACCAACACTGTGGTTGAAAACACACCAGCTTCCCCACTGTTGAATGTGGGCCCTGGGTTGTTTACTGATACCTCCATGATGGCTCCTTTCTCGTTGGTGTCACCACCACCGACATAAAAAGAAACTGTAGACTTGTGCATGGTCTCATCAAGCATCACTGCACCCAAACAACAACCGTAGCCGTAGCCCCAACCACAACCACAACATCATCCCCAGCTACAACGCCAATAGCAGCTACAACATCACCCGCAGTAGCATCTTTACGCGCAGCCGCAACGACAACCTCACCCCCACATGCAACCAGCTGGGAGTTATGTGGGCTCATCTCTAGTCCATACAATTCCCTTCATGTTTCCCCCACTTGGTGTCATAAGCAAGCCAGTCATGGCCATTTTAAGCCTACCCAACTTTATGTTGGGAATCCCGGTGTGGTATCTTTATCCACCAGCTCAACTAGCAATGGCCTAGGTTGTTTTAACCCCACTGCAACCTATCGCAGTCTATTCTCACCCTCTACCTAGTCCGCACAAGCCAACCACTGCACCTACACCTGCACCACCCCAATCCAAAAGGGCCAGGGGCAAGAATACCAAATCCACCACAGAACCACAACAAGTCCCATCTTGTGCCATCTATGGACAACAGGTCCATCCAACTCAGAATTGCCCTAAAATCCCAGTGATTTGTGTGCATCTGGATGCCATGGATACGAATGAAAACATCCCCGTGGTTGAACTCCCAACCGCGCCAGTAGTCAGGAACAATGCATTGAGGACAAACCATGCTTACACCCTTTGTATCTTATATGGACATTACTCCCACCATTGCCAAGACCTATCCAAATTTTGAATGGCTCTCACTGACCTTCATCATCATTCTCTTGGGTCTCAAATCACCTTGAATGAAGAAGTTCACCCCCACCGTCTTCTTCAGACACCATGTCCATTTAGATGATGTCCAGTTCTACCGACCCGCTCATCTCCTCCTCTATTGACAGTTCATCAGACTTGTCTCTTCGTTGCTTCAAAAATGATGAGGAGATACTTGAAGCTCTGATCACATTGAAATACCCATGGGACGACATGCACCATTGCTTGTTCTTCCTCCCGAAAGAACTTTTGTCACAGTCGGACCAGTTTTTTGTGGAGACCAAAGATATCATCCATGTGAAGTTTGACTAGTTCAAGAAACCAATCCCAGCACCTGATTCCTTCAAAGAATGGAACATGGTGAACATTTTTCCAACCATTAAAATTGACATCTCAACCAACTTTGAGATCGTTGAAGAAAACATGCTGGGGGCATCTTTCTCCCTGGAAGAGGTCGATGCCTACACAACTCTCTTCCAAGAATTTCGTGACATCTTTTCTTAGTCATACACTGAAATGCCTGGCTTAGATCCATCCATCATGGAGCACCACATCGAAACATGGCTTGATGTGGCACCTGTACACCAAAAGAAATGGCCCATCCATCCATCCAAATTGGCTATGGCAAAAGCCGAGATAGAGAAGCTGTGCACAACCGGCTTCATTTATCCCATGGAATACACAACTTGGGTTTCTAATCTTGTTCCTATGAATAAAAAATAGGGTACTATTTTTGTTTGCATAGATTTTTGTGATCTCAATGGGGCATGTCTCAAAGACAACTTCCCCACCCCATTCATTGACCAGATCATCGATGCATGCGGTGGACATGAGGCCTTCTCCTTCATGGACGGATTTTTCGAACACAACCAAATCCAAATCTGGAAAGAAGACCGTTACAAAATGGAATTCACAACCCCATGGGGCACATTCGCCTACCGATTCATGCCCTTTGGCCTCAAAAATGCTGTAGCCACTTTCCAGTGTGCCATGATGCACTGCTTTCGCAATCTCATGCACATCAGGTTGGTTTGTTTCAACAACCTCATTGCATGGTCGCAAAACCACACACAACACATAGATGACTTGTGACAAGTCCTCATGCGATATCACCAATGCAGGATCCATTTGAACCCATCCAAGTGTGTTTTCTATGTCCCCATGGGTCATTTCCAAGGATTCATCATGTCACATAAAGGAATGACCACTGATCCTGGGGAAGTCCAAACAACTTTCCCCCTAATGTCACCCCTTTGAGTGACATCATTCTAAATTGTATTATAGTCTTTTCCATTTTTTGTTTTACACATTTTTCCCAATTGAGTTGTATGTATCATTTCCTCTCATTGTAATGGAATATTGGTAATTGGAAGAGGTAAGGAATGCATTTTCCAAAGAGGAAAAAAGTGAATGTGACATGTTAGGTTCATTTATATACCATTTAATTGATGGTCCAATGAGGGCTCTCTCAAACAACCTAAGCCATATGTTGCTTTTAGTAATTTTTTTTAGCAACATGATAAATGAAAATTCTCATAATATGATTGGCTAATTATTCTCCCGGTCTCTATGCGTGAAGTTTGGAATATTAGAGGGAAGATTGCTTGACATGGCTTCTATGCGGGATCATGGAAATGGGGTCATTTTTTAGATTTATTATTTTTTGCATATTCAACGAAGCCATATATGTAATATTTGAATGAATAGGAGAGAGTGAAGGGAAGGGGAAGGTGGTTATGGAACACCTATTGGTAACATTGGCGATGTTGGTTGACTACAAGTATTTATTGAGGTCAATAAGGATGATCCAAGAATAGTTTGTCCTACTAATATTTCTCCCGAAGGAAAATATTGTGAAGATAATAATAGTGTTAGTTGAGGTTCAAAATATTACTAGGAATTCCTCAAAATAGTTGAGAGATACCTTTAAATCAATATTACCATTTAGGTGAGTAAGGGATTTCTATGGTTCCTAATTTGTGATGTTGCTGGATACAAACAATTTTTTATGTTAAACAGGTAATTATTTGGATATAAAATCAATATGTATTTTTAATAATAAAAAAAATAATGCATGTGTTTTAAGTGAAAGTGCCCAAGCAATATTATTTTTAACCATAATCCACATCTATATTTATTTTATGTAAGGGGGGATTTTGGCATGATGGTTTTGAAAACTAAATTAAAATCGCATGGCTTATGGCTCCTAATGGCCTTCCTCTCTTTCTATTTGGGCCTTCAAAAACCTCTTAATAGATGGGGGTTAAATACACCTGAGAGGGATAGAAAGGGTACGGAAGAGTTAGTTAGAGTGAGTGGCATTGTATCTATGTATTAATGGATCTAGTAGCATTCCCCAATTTCCAATGTTATATTTCTCAGATGAAAATGAAACCCAGAAATGACACCTAGGTAGAAATCCTAGATTTTGGTCATTATGTTACCTTTTTCCAAGTGCAACAAAGGGAATATTAGCCTCTAGAAGTCAAGGGATTTATTCAAAATAGTCTTGGTTGGATTAATGAGACTAATAAAATCCATTTGACCTTATCATATGACCCCACAGGGTGTCTCCTTGTCTTGTATTTTTTCACACTTGTGATGAAACGATTTTAATGCTAGCAAAATTAGGCAAATTATTGATTACATGGATAAAAAATTTAGTCATGATAGTTTTTTTAAGCTACAAATTGAATATGAGAAATGCAACAAAAAATTATTAAATGAAATCAGTAATTTAATATTTATGGGATAACAAAATTTACTAAATAATATGTGTACAATTAAAAATAACTAAACACATTATTAATTTAGTCTAGGGATGAAAATTATGACCAGATAATAACTAAAACTAGATGAATATGGAATATAGGGTGAAAATGCGAAGTTTCTATACAATGTTTTGAGAATTAGTCACACTAAAAATTCAAGATCATCACAATGAAAACAAATAAAAAATGTAAAAACTCACCGGGATGTTCCTTGCACTGTCCTCTTCAAACGCGTAGTTTTAGTTTGATTGTTAAGAGTGAGATTTGAAAGAAAATGGGAGGAAACAAACATGTGTCAATAAGGCACCATTTTTTAAACATATATGTTAAATTTCAAAAAACAATAAAAATAACGTTTAGGTTTGAAACTCCTCAACATATCGTCCATTGCAAAGTACAATCTGTGTAGATTATGCACGTACATTTGGTTTCTATAAAACGAATAACCATATCTAAAAAAAATGAAGGGAACATAGGTCACTCATTATCCAAACCTAAAACTTTAAAGTATATGTCATTGGTTCGTGTCAAATTTGTCCTACTATATGTCCATAAACAAATTTCAAAAAAATATTAGTACAAAGCTAATATAATTTTCTAAACCTCTTATGTTTACGTTAAGGTGAAATTCCTAATGGGAATATGAGTTTGAAAGGGTTTAAGTTGAAAAACATAAAATTTTGCATTTTTTGTCAAACATGCAAAAAGTGTATACCAACTTCATGTTTTCACCCTATACCAAACAATGTTAACATGCCATGTAGATATGATATAACACGATGACCCATGAGCATGTTTTAAGTAGAGATCTAATTAGCCATTGCACCTAATTAGGAAGGTGAATGAATAATAATGACTCAGAAGGTACTCTCAAGGGATTGATGAAAGGCCTGTTGGTTAATTGGCCATGGAGAAAGCTAACCATGGAGCATATTAATCTTCCCTATGTTTCCCACAATTTTTTTTATAATGATGACATAATTTTTTATGGATTATTGAAATTGTCATTTTTAATAACTAGAACTGCATTAGAGAGGTGGTCAAATGAAAATGGAAAATTGCAATTTTGATAGTAAAATTTTGCAATTTCCTGTTAAAATTTATGAAACTACAAGGAGGTCTCTAAATCCATATAATATATTCATAATTAGGAAATATGACTTATGTGATATATTAACATTGGTTAATTAGGTTGACTAATTACTCCATTTCAACCATATTTCACAAAGTACCAATTAAATGTGGTTTCATATTATATAATCGGTGTAGGATATGCCAAGAATGGAGATGGTCTAAGGCCTAGGTTTTGTGTTTACAAATTACATGGTCTATTAATAATTTTTATGTTTTAGATTTGGTGTGTGTGTGCGTGTGCACGCGTGTGTATGTGTATGTTTTAATTTAGAATATATATTATAGTAATAATATATTTGTAGGTATGTAAGAGCTAGTTTGTATCACGAACCATATATAGCCATCCTATAATATGTAGATATATGATATTATTAATTCATATGTGTGATAGGTATATAATAATTATATATGTGAGTGATTCATTGATAGCTTTTATCTTGGACAACCCCACACTTTTCTCTCCAGTTTCCTCTCTTACATATTCCAATTCATCTTGAGTTAAATATCCATCGCTTCCATTTTTGAGTCATTGATCCATCCTTTTGGGAAGAGTTCTTCAGATAATTTCATTATAGTGAATTCCTAAGTTGTTATATCAAGACATGTATACCTTATGAGTTTCACCATAAAAGTTAAAAACTATAAGATTTTTCAAGGTTTCCATTCATAATCCACAACCATTTCCTAGGATTGATTTCATATTTATCTTCAACTCTACGAAACTTAGGTATTGGAATTTTTATTTATGGTCTAAGTAAAACCTTTAACTTCCAAATTCAATATATTGGAAACAATTTAAAAAATAAATAGTAAGGTTTTTTCTACATATTTTCTTGTGTTTCATCTTTCCAAGTACTTTTGAATCACCTAAATTAGACCTTGCAATAAAAAGTGATGCTAAATTCAAATTAACATACATTTTTAAATCATTGATTGTATTTTTCCTTGCTGGTCCATATTCCTCTTAAGGTGATGCTAATATATTTTCCCTTATGAATTAGAATTATGAATTGTACTTTCTTAATGTGTCTTCTCTGTAGTGCCATATTTTTGAACAAATTCCAATATTCCAAGAAACATTAATGGTAAATTTCCTAAAAGTTTTTTGTTTTTGTCCCTTTTAGGAGAGAAATCTTATATGGCCTCACATGTGTTTGATTTTCTTGTTCTTATTATGAATTTTATAACAAAAAATCTATGGTCTACATTATCTCTTATTCAACAAGTGACACTTTATTTCAATCTCTTAATATTTTTATACAATAAATTTATCTTAGAAATTTATTTGAGACTAATTTTAGACTAGTGAGAAACCTTAACATCCATAGACTATATATCTGAACTTATACTAAACAAAAACCTAAATTTTTTTCCACAAGTGCTTCACTAGGTCTCCTAAGGTGACTCACAATATTTTTTATGTGAAACATATCCAATTTTTTTTTTAATGACAATGACTATGATACAAAATCCTTAAGATATTATAAGATAACAAAATACACACCATGTACAAAAATGTAAACATGGATCACAACTCAAATATAGATAAGATATATGAGTTACAAAATAAATCCATAATAATAAAAGAATCTAGTCCAAATACTTTGAGGCATTCATACACCCAATTCACCTATTTACAGGCATCGATATTATCCTGAAGATGAGCTAGGCATGGATCCAAATGTTGAAATCAACTCTTCAATCACCATAGACTCTCCAGAAGATGCCATGAATCTTTACTATGGAATCTCAACAAACCTAATTTCCAACTCGTATGGAGCGAGAACCCTGGGAAATTTGAGAAGCCTAGAAAACATTTGAATAACTAAAAATAAGAAGATCACTCACTGTTCATTTCTTAAACAATGTAGGAATAGATGCATCACTTAACTTAGTCGGCACTATCTCAAGAGGGTTGTTCGGTATTAATACCTTAATGAAAGATGAGCATACATTCCAGGCATTGCTATTGTCCTAACAATGAGCCACACATGGCTCAAAACGTTGACATCAAATATTCACTCACCGCAGACTCTCCACAAGATGCCATGAATCTTTACTGCGGAATCTCAACAAACCTGATGATCACATAGCCTCTATATATGCATATTCACTAAGTACACATGTAGGGTATTCATTAAAATGACCCCATTACATACACATTTAACTCCATCCATGCACCCCTCAGTGTCATTCTATGTACATTTAACCTGATATATTCCCCCAGTTAGTACATAACATATCAAGTCCTGCATTGACCTAGGTTAGATGTAGAGATAACCCATATGAATTATAATCAAATGGTGGAGACCATGAGTCAATTAGAGCGATAAATTTATTCACAATGGTGAATAATATTAAAAGTGGGAAAAGAAAACTTAGGGAGATTGGAAGATGGATAATTTTCTTAGAAAAAATATGTTGCTTTCTAGGGTGTATTGAAAAGAGGAGGATTGACATTAAAATGGGGGTAGAATAATTATTATTGGTAGCATTGTGAAATAGTAAATAGTATTATTACGTGGTTACTGTGAAAGTATAAAACTACTCCATCATTGTATGTGGGGAAGAGGAGGCTAGTGGTGAACCTGGTCTAAGAGGGGTATTAAGGTGCAATGTTGAGCTTAACATTTTATTGAAGAAATAACCCTATTATTAGAGGTACTGTAGTATCAGGGGAATGAGTGGAAGTGTTCTTTCACACCATAACCATGAAAGGTGTGGTGGTGCAGTAAGCCAGAGGCATGTCCACTACACAATTGTTGTTCATTGTTTAATTCCTATGACCAATTGTTATATTTTGGTTCTGTAGAGTGAGTTATCAAACGGTGAAGTTAAAAAAAATGAATATATTTCTTAGTATAATAATTTACTCTAATTAAGATAATCTACCTCACACACTCATCGTAGTTATCTTTTGCATAAGAATCCATTCTAATCTTTCTACACTACCAAATTCATTTTAGGCTCAAAAAATTGATGTCAACAACAAAAGAGACCCTCTTATGTGGGTTCTCCTAGTCACAAGGGATAAACATGTCTCCAAATATTGGTAGCAGAAACACAAAAACTCACTTTACCAACTAATCAAAAACCATTGACATAAAATAAGATTATAAATTTGTAGTTATGTAGTTTTCATTATCAGAAAATGACAAGATTGCATGATATTTTAAAGAGGCATTATGCAGTGTATGATAAAAGAAAACAATGAAAGATAACATCACTACAACAAATTGGATCAAAATGGGTAGGGGTTTTCCACTAATATTTCAAGGGTTGACTTGGTTAGAATAAAATCAGAATGTTAACTTAAGGAAGGACTTGGTTAGTAGAAGACTTCAATGTAGTGCTGAATTTTTATATTTTTTCCTATTTTGAACATTTTTTTAATAACAAACAATAAAAACAACAACAACAATAATATAATCTATTTTTAAGTTCGCCAAACTCTAAATTGGTGTATGAGACCCATCTTTTTCTGGGATATGGGACCCCTCTTCGTGCAATGATTTGATTGCTAAAGTCTACAAAGCTATACACAATGTACCCCATTCAAAGTTGAACCCATAACCTCATAAGATAAAAATAAATGTTCCTAATTGTTAAGCCCTCCTTACAAAGATGTAAAAAGTAAACCCACAACATTTGTGTAGAGTAAAATTACCAGACCTAAACTATGCATGTTAGAAAGCTACATATTTCATCATTCTCTTTTAAAAATACAGTATAAACCATAAACATAAATCAATGTTTTTTTTCTTCGTTATAAACATTTTTTAATGTCTAAATTATCTATAAACTTTTTATAAAAAAACATTTTAAAGATATTATAATATTTCTCAATTGTCACAATAAATCATTATATTTAAGTTTTTACAAATACCGTTATATACAAAATGATTGAAAACACCCAAACTGATATATTAAAAAGGAAACATAATTATTATAATACTCGTAATAAATATATAAATTTATGGAGGAAACATAATGATGAGAACACATGTAATGAATATATAATTTTATTAGCTATTATTTATGTTAAAGGTTTTAACATGTTATTAACAATAAATATAAAAATAGATTAAGTTTTAACAATAGATTAAGTTTTAACATGTTATAATACATAAAGGGAAAATATTTTCAATGAGTTAGTTTTATGTCTAGATAAGGGGATATATATGAATCCGGGCAATTATTTGGTGTAATTTGTAGTCGTAAAAAAAAGACATGAAATTTAGACTAAGGCTGTGCATTATTTAATTTTTTTTAATTTTTTTTAATTTTTTAGTTTTTTAAATGTCTATTTTTTAAGATTATTATTGGTTTGATGGAATGACATTTCCTTAGATTCGTGTGCCCCAAGACCCGGAGGCATAGCTAATATCAACAATGTTATAATTATCCTCAACCTTTTGACTTCTCGTAAACAATAACTCCTTTAATATTCAAGATTTCCAAGATCCCAATTAATGTTTTTGGCACACTGTCAGCCATGACAATTAATAATATGATATTGGACAAATAAAAATTCTGGCCAAGGATATGAAGGTGCCAACTTTTAAAACTAAATATTTGTATTACGTTGTTAAAACTATTTATTGAGTTGTTGTAAATTGCACGTGTGCTTCGAAATTGCCTTTAATTTAGGTGTAGTTTAAACTAAATATATGTATTCCTGAAAGCATTCGAAGCCAAATATTATTTGTTCTTTTGGGTGGACAAGAAATTAAGCTAAATATTCTTTGTTATTTTGGTTGGACAAGAAATTCAAACGATATCACAGCTAAATTTTTGTGTTGTTAGGGACTAAATTTTTCTGTTGTAGCTGTTCTTTGTTCTGTGTTAATATCAAATTTTATGCAGTTTTATATATTTTCAATCTAACTTCTGAGTACATAAAATTTACTGATATTTTGCATTTTCTATTGTTGAGCTAACAATAATTCATTTGTTTCAAATGTTTTAATAATATTTTGCATTTGCTAGCTTTTCCTTTGTTTCAAATTTATGCATTATTTGATGTGAGGTTCATTGAACAAAAATTATAATGTTGTCTACTTTTACCTCCTTACATGTGAGCTAAATGTTTGAGATTCTGAAAATATTGAAAAATTGATGCGATTTGAGTTAACTTTAGGCATCTTACGAAGAATGAACTTGGTTCATTAAACTAGACGTATGTTCCAAACATTAATGCTATATATTTGAATTCTCTTTTTCAGATTGTGCAAGTTTGTGAACAAATTATCTTCATCAACTCCTTGTCAGGTCTGGAATTTGACGGCCTGGATAACATTTTTTTGTTTCCCAGATGTATTTGACAGATGAATCCAAATTGAGCACATTAATATCTACAGCTTTACAAAATTTCATCCCATCATAAGTTTTAATACATCCCATCATAAGTTTTAACTACCTGGAGTGCAGTGTAATATCTATAGCTTTACAAAATTTCATCCCGTCATAAGTTTTAATACATTGACTACCTGGAGTCCACTATGCATTATAGGATTTACAGTGCATTATAAGATTTAGTGCATTATATTATTTACACAGGTCAAGGTGAGGCCAAGACATTGATCAAATTCTATACTTATATATAAATCAAGTTGCGTGTAAACTATACTTACATCAAAATGATAAATGATGGTGTGTGTAGAATGGTAAATTTGTAGACCTGAAGGTGAATACATTATAAACAGTGATATTGAATTAATTGATAGCTAAAAGCTGCACTTTTCTCTACCCTTTTACTAAAAATTATTTTCATAGTTCTAGCATGGTAGGTAGTCTTTTTCTCACAGCTATGTTTATTGTTTTTCCTCAAGAGTTGAGGCAGCCAATCCATTCCCAGAGTCCCAGCTTCCAACATCCCTTCCTCAATCCTCCAAGCTTCGGCTCTGCTCACCCGAGCCGCTGGCATTAATCCCTTCCCTCTGATGGAGTGTCTATCGCTCACAAAATCAAGCACTACCAAAAAAAGGTTATACCAGTTACCACTCACACTATTAAAAGAAGTTTTAAAGGATCAAAGCAACATTGACCCACCATTCACGAATCGATTTCCTTGGGTAAGTTGATTTTTTGTTACATCTTTTTGTTTGATTGGAGTTTGGAATTACTGACATAAATAATAATTGGTTTGAAATTGACATATATCATAGTTCGTTGGTTTTTTTTGGTGAATGAATCCGTTGAGTTGAGAAATGTTCTTATGTGAGTTGATGTATAGCAATGGATATTAGTCATTGGCATTGTCAACAATTTATTATATGATATTAACATTTGTAAACATTAGCTTGACTGAAAACCAAAACCACAATTATCATAATCACAATATGTAATCTCTGTGTGTTTCATAAATGTCAATTAATTTTATATTTATGTGTAATCAATTTTGAATATAGAGCATTTATTACATTATGTATTCTGTGTGTGTTTCATAAATGTCAATTAATTTTTTTCTATGTGAAATCAATTTTAAATATAGAACATTTATTTTTTTATTTCTAAAAACTTAATTTCAAAAGTCTTAAACATCAAGAAAGTCAATGAATCATGGATTCTTCCATTCCTAACTTCAAGTAAATGATATATAGAAAGTCTATGAAATATCTTTCTATTCAAAACTACAGCACATATATGCATTTTCTTCATAAGGTATTGGGATAGAAAATAGCTCAATCTAAAATCTAAAGTAAAACTTTTGTTTCACTCATAAATATCTGAGCTTATTGAAGAATTTTTCTTTTATTCTTTAGATAGATGGAAACTTAAATCACCTTTAAATTGACTCAAAATTTTAAATAAATTCAAATAAAAAATAATCATTTGGAACTTCCTAGATTTGTTTGTTGTATGCAGTTAGGCAAAGTTTAAATTTTAATTATTAATGATCTTCTTTTTTATGATTGAGACTTATTTGATTTTCAATGAAAGATTAAGATACACTGTATGTGCTACTCTCATTATGAGCTCTTTTAATTCCTTCTTTAAGGTATTAACAACAATTCATTATGTTGTTTTATTAATAGGAGCATAATCATTATTCTTTTTTGATGGTTAATATTGGGGTTGTGTTTTTTTAAATTTCGTTTTATTAATAGGAGCTGTTATGTCAGTAATTTTTTCTCTCCATTTTGGTTTGTTTTTTCACCTTCAATCATAGGTTTGATTACTTCTCAGTTTTGGTCTTTTTGAAGAGTTTATTGATGATTTATTAGTTGTTAATAGTTTGTGAGCATTTTTTCTTTAGACTTTATTTGTCTTTTTTATAGTCTTTTAGATTTTTTGAAAGGGGTAAAGAAGGTCTATTTTCAATGTTGATTCAGTGATATGTTTAGAGAGCAAAAATACACTTGTTAATGACCCTAAAAATCCTCTAAACATCCGACAGTTTGGTTAAAAGCTGTAAAAGTGCGATAAAAGGGCACAGGAAGATTCTTGTAGCGCTGACAGGAAAATTAATGAAGACAGCGCAACAAGAAAATCGCGCTTCTCAATTTTTCAAATTTTTGGGCAAATTTTCGTCATGGGTGTCAGCTAGTAATGATTAATGGTATTTTCCAGTATGATTTAACATGTGTGGTTGCAGATTAGACGTGTCTTTAGCAGATTTTAATCACGCATACGAGCCAAAGTCCATCATTGCTAAAATCGTGGGAGCAGTTGAGAAGACGAGCCAATCTTGGCTTAACCGTCAAATTTTTCATTCCATATGCATTATTGTAGGGGATACGAGTTCGTGGAGGAGAACTAAGGCGCTAAAGAACCGGGTAGTGTTCCCATAGAGAAAAGACAACGTTCAGTAAATTAGGGCAAGTGGTTTCTTTCATTTACGGTTGAGGAGACGAGCTGGAGGCAGTTGTGTATTTGAGAAAAGACCGTTGCCACTGCAAACTGAAGCTTTAAGCCACGAGATTTAAATAATTTTGGTATGTACAGCGCTGCAAAGCCCTTTAGCTCAAAATTTGGGTTTTTATGGTTTCTAGGTGATTTGCAGAAATTGATTGTTCAGAATGATAAAATGGTGCATAAGATTGAATTTCCAGCTCTCCAATAATCACTAGGCTCCATTACAAAGCATTTGAAGGAACAGAGCAGCCATGAAGGCTTGAATTCAAAACATTTTCCTGTAGAGTTCAGTCATTGATTGAGGGAAGAATATTTATAATTGAACCTCTCATTTATGTGATACTTTGCTGATGAGTTTATGGTGGTAAGAAGCTGACTGAAGGGTTTTTCCTAAAGACCTAATAATACAAGAAATTGCAGAAGACATTGTTCAGGAAATTCAGCGAGTTGTCTATTATGATAGAGGGTGTTCTGGTTAATGTAGCTGAATGGTTTTAAGAAGCTGTGAAAGGATCACAATCTATGAAATTTCTGCTGGAGGAATCATGTCTAAATTGATTGCAGAGCCTATAGACAGAATGTACCCGAGATTGGTGACAGTTTGGGGCTAGGATACAGATTTTGGCAAACACTGATGTATTTGCCCCTTCTTCTATTGTTGACAGTTCAGTTTGATTTGATGAGCATATGGGTGATCTTATATGAAGTACTGAGAGTATTAGGGTTTCAGATGAAGTTGTATTGATGTTTTTGGATGCAGGCATTTGAGTGGAGATTTAATATACCATATCCACAAGATTCTCCATTTGCCTTTAAGTAATCTGAATATTGCACTACTATTTTGAAATGTATAAAACAGTTTTGTCATAAGAAAGGAGTTCTGTTTGAAGACACAGAAGACTGTTTATACTCAACCCTAAAACCAGGAATTTGATTGGTACATGTACCTTAACAATTCGAAATTGTGCATGAGGCTGTAGATTGAAGTTTGAGCAGAGCCATATGGTCCTTATAACAGCTTTCATCAATGCTTAACTTGATCTCATACTATATTTATCCATGAACTGAATTATATGATTGACTCAGGTTAAAACTGACACTGCAAGCCTATACAGGGATACCTAGCAGAGTGAGAAGGTGATCAAGCAACAACAAGCTAATTTCCAAGCATTTCTGGAACATTAAACTAGATTGTTTTCTATCAGTTGAAGGGAAACTATGGGAAAAAGTGGAAAGATAAACAGAGCTGAACCCTCAGACCTAACTTGGGTCCAAAAACTTCCAGACTGTGCAGAGATGTTTCAGCAGGCTGGGTGGTTGAGCTTTTTCAAGAAAATCGATGGTTTTAATTCTAAGGTATCTTGCAAGTTTGCCAAAGCACTCAAGGAGGATATGATTATGATGGATGCACTAAAATTTAAGTTAACTGTGGAGCTGATATCAGAGGCCACTGAAATCAGAAACGAGGGAGAACACTCGTTTAAGAAGTCTCCCTTTGAATTTGATCCTCACAGATATTTACTGCCTAATGTCATTCCTAACTGGAGCAAAGGGATTCCTATTCAAAACTTTAGAAAGGAGTGGATTGAGCCTCTGAGAATCCTTCAAAGTTATGTGACTTGTGAAGGAAGGTACTCCTTTGTCTTTAAGTACCATTTCAGATTCCTGCAGCATTTAGTAGGGGTGTCTAGAATGAATTTGCCTTTCTTTTTCCTGAAAAGCCTTCAAAAGATGGCAAGCAAAATAAAGGAGCAAGATGATCACACCTCACAGTCACTGTTTCATCATGGCCTTATTAAACTAATTATTACTACAGTGTTACAGCAGGAGGGAAGAAATTGGTACTTCTTCTTATTTTGGTCTCACATTCACCCTAAAAAAGAAGACCAACAATCCAAAAGACAAAGTGACAAAGGTAAAGTGATGATTAAAAAACTGGGTCATTCAATCACATCTACCAGCAAGGGTGAGATTAAGGTCAAGAAGGTGACTGAGCAAGTCTCAGAACATGCACAGGGTGACAGTCAGTTCAAAGGAGATTCAAAGCATCCTAAAGCTAAATATACATTGTTTGGAGATAAATAGGTACAGCCTGATTTGACTATTGACATGGAAAAAACTGTTACTCTTGAGCAAGCTGGCACTGTTGACATGGAGAAAGCTGCCACTTTTAAAGAAGAATTACAAAATAAACCTAGAAGCCCCCTTACTATCATATCTGAAGATGAAGGGTATCTGTTGGAGGATGAGCAGCAGGTTATCATGACTGAATCAAGTACAGAGGCATTGGAAGATTTACCTACTTCAAGGAGCAAGTCAGTAAAACCTAAGAGAAAAAAGAGGAAAATTGTCACTTCAAATAGAAGACTTAGAACCAGGCCTACAAACAAATTCAGGTGGAACATGAAGAAACTCC